>JAOYSI010031764.1:10160-21289 GCA_025775065.1 Hiodon alosoides
AGCAGAGAGGGAACACGTGCCAAGTTTGGCCCACAATGATCCCTGGTGCTCACGTTTGACACGTTCTGTTTGCGTCAGATGTCTCCGTGAGTTGGCTGGAGACTGGAGAAAGTGCAGGGCCCTCCAAACATTCTACAAGCCAAACGCCAGTCCCAGTGCTGCACGTAGGGGCCCAAACTCTAAATGTGTGTGTGTGTGTGTGTCTGTGTGTGTGTGTATGTGGGTATTATGTAATATAATGCATATATATGCAGTCATTTCCAGATACCCAGCCAGGACACGATAGAAACGTGCGATAAAATATGATTTCACTGTCGTGAGTGTGAATATCTCTGTACTAACATAGCAAACATCTTAACTTTCGATTCTGCCTAGGGTGCTTAAAGGAAACTAAACAAAAGAAATTAACAATTGAGGAATCACTTGTCTCCACGCTGGCCCGTGTATCCTCCTGGACATGGCAGGAAAGAGGTGGGTGGGGCAAGATCAGCTCTCCTCATTGGCCCGTGTTTCCACCAGGGCACAGCAGGAGAGAGGTGGGTGGGGCAGGATCGGCACTCCTCATTGGCCCGTGTTTCCACCAGGGCAGGACAGGAGAGAAATTGGTGAGATAGGATTGACTGTCCACACTGGCCCGTGTTTCCACCAGGCCATGGCACACTGGCCTGTTTGGCGTTGGAGGAGGCCAAAATTGTCTTCCCCCGCTTCCTCACCTCGTCTGAATGCAGAGTAGAACCCTGCGGGGCGTTCAGAATCAACCCACGGGAGCGCTGACAAACTGCTGCAACTATTCTTCTGCGTCTGACCCATTACAAGATATATGCTTTTCATTATTCTCTGTAGCCTAAAGGAGGAAGGAAAGATGTACTTTCCCTGCTCACAACTTAGAGTTACGCTGGCTGAGATTGTTCCTCTCCCAGTCCTCCTGCGGCCTACTTTTGATTCTGTTGCCATGGTGACTTGCGGCCACGACAATGTGATGTCAGCAACACAGACTTTGCACCTTGTTCTTGGCTACATGTCCCCACACCAACGTCTCTCCAACGTGAGGCATTGTACTGACAAATCAGAGGTGTTTGTGCTGTCTGACATTGTGCTGTTTATTTGTCATGTAAACTTAGCTCAACTTAATGTTGTAAATGCCCCTCCTCCCTCCACACAGTCCGGGAATCACCCTTTGGACATCGTACGGAGAGAGTATGGGCAAGGGAGTGGATGCTGGGGGAGGGTGGGGGACGCGGCGGTGAAGAGGAGGCGTCATGCCCGCTGTGGAAATTTTGATTGTTGCTATGGTATCCTGTGTTAAACCAAACGGAAACGTAGCACACAATCAGGTCACGCCCCCTATTTTATTGGGAAATGTGAGCACGGTCTGTGCTGAAGACGTGGGATTTAGGCCCTCTTCGGCTGGTCACTGTTCTGGGTGTTGTTATTGGGTTTGTATTCACGGATTCATCTAGATTTCTCAAGCATTCCAATGAAAGGAGCACTTTACCTCCCCCTGGAGGGGTAATGGTTTTAATATCTTATGGTGGGATCGAGCTCGAAACCTCCCAGTATCAGACTGGGAGGCAAACTGAGCCAATGTCAAAGCAGCTGAGTGTCAAGACTGAATTATGTTTGGACAGAAAACCTTTTTTTTTGTGATGTGGTCATAAAGGGCAATAATGCTGCTAGGATGGTCAATTAGAGAGGTACTGTGTGCCTATGAGATACATAGACAAATAAAGGGATGAATCTTCAGCAATGTTTCTCCTGATTTCATGCATTAAATGCATATAAACCTAACTCTTTCATCGCTATGAACTCAGGGAAAGTAACCCCAGATAAGTCCTAAACTTCTCCACCGTCCCTACGGCTGAAAGCTTCCCGGTGAAACCTTAACCTTTGAGAAGAAGTCTGGCATGTGGTCTTGTGAAAGACCCACCATGACCACCTGCAGCAGCTCAGCAGTGTTTTTTTGAACCGGACAGAAAGAGACATGGCCCCTCTGAGAGCCTCTTCACCTGCACAGCAGCACAGATCACTGGATCTCTCTGGTCGGACCTGTCGTGCTACCGCTTGTGGGCAGATAAAACCGTAACGATAAGGAGACGGACCTTTCCGCTCGCTTTAGGTCAACGTAGATCCATGCTTTTCCTCGTCTCTGGGGTTGCAGGGAGGCAGCATGTCCTACGCTGAACTCCTTTTTTTAAAACTCGCCGCAGGTTTAGAGAAACTGATCAAGAAGCTGATTAAGTGGACCGGGCAGCTAAGAGACAGTTCAAATCACGGTGCGGGCCAGACGCGAAGCTTTGATTAAAAAACAACAAAAACCTTTTTATCTGGGTAAAACCAAACCTTGTGCTCGATTGTCTACTGAGTATAACATCTGGGTCTCGTCTCATGGGTCTGTTTTTAAGTGCAGCCATGAGCCTATGTTGGGGAGGGGGAGACTT
Organism: Hiodon alosoides; assembly: GCA_025775065.1. Lineage (NCBI taxonomy): Eukaryota > Metazoa > Chordata > Actinopteri > Hiodontiformes > Hiodontidae > Hiodon > Hiodon alosoides. The sequence continues at coordinate 12,599 of JAOYSI010031764.1, forward strand.
GTTGGGGACGGGTTGTTTGGGATTTGCGCCTGGAAACTATCGGTCTCTGCTCTTGTTATTCTCCGGGACATCAGACTGCTCAGAAACTGTCCTGTTTGGGTTTTCATCTGGAGGTCCAGAACAAAATCAAAACAGCTGCAGTAGTATCTGCACTTTTTTTTTTTTTTTTAAGTCACAGCAGTTTTTCCTGGATGAAGCGAACATGAACATGAACATGAACATGGATATCCTAGGGACAAAAATCCCCATGACAAAAAAATAGAAACCTTCGCTGCGAAACAGGGAGGCTGTCCGATGCTTAAGCTTTCAGGACTCAACTCCACATTCAAAGCACAAATTTTCTTACATGTCAGCTGAGAATCTGTTCTTCAAAGGACTGGCTGAAGAAAAAAAAAAGATGTTAAATGAATGTTAATCTTGTTGAAAAGGAATACCTTTGTAGACACTCCCTTAAAGCACAGACTATTTGATGTGTCAGAACGTTAGGGACCGCCAGAGGAAAAACAAGTTCCTGATTTGTTGCGGAATTCTGGAATGCTGCAATGGGGGCACACCAACACCACTGACTCACCAAGCACCTTCTCTCTCTTCTCCTTTGGTCAGACACTTCCTGACCCTCCTCATATTCCTGCACCACCACCTGCTGATATGATTAACATCAAGTTCCAAGCAGAATGTGCCCCACCTCTCTCGCCTCCAAATCCTTGTTTCCCGACACCATTGGCCATTTCTGGCCCGGGTGCCGGGTCTTACTCTCCACACAAACATCCGACTTGGCCAAATCTCTCGGCGTGACCATGCATTTGTGTTTTGGCGAGTACAACATTGGTCTAAATCTTCTGTTATGTGACCCTATGTGATATATCCACACCTGGCTTTAAAAGGCCGTACAAGAAACCCACTTAACGCCCACCTGGAGGCGGTTCCAAAATAATCTGACCAATTATTTTCCCCGTGTTTTCCTCCCAACTTGGAATGGCCAATTTTGTCTTATTTTTGTCTTATTTTGTGCTACCAGCACAAACCCCAACAAGAAGTGTTGCTTAAGCATTTATTTAAACATTTTTAAAAGTTTTAAATAAAAAAAGATCACTTAAAATAATGTGTGAACAGATTTTGTGAAATGGGAGAAGGGGTAAATACTATTGTAAGCCACTGAACTTACATGATACATTTGATATGGATACGTATGAGGCAAGAATGGGCATTTTCATGTTCTTCACTTGTCCGTCTTGTAAAAAAGGAGGTTCCCTTACTGAAGCAGCACATAGAACGAGGCTGATGAATATGCTCTCCTGAGCCAGAGGCAGACTGCACCGCGTGGAGTGACCACGTCACCGCGTGGAGTGACCACGTCACCGCGTGGAGTGACCACGTCACCGTGAGGGACCGCTCCGTGTGGGGATGCCCGGGAGAGGTGCGGCAGGTGCAACGCTGCTTTTCCCATGGTTGCCTTGCGTCATTTGTGGTACGACGAGAGGTGCCAGTGGGGATTTGAGTTCCTTTTTACTCATCCTGTAACTGGATGTGCACCTTAGAGGACCACTGAAAGACATGCGCGGTTTCATCGATGCCAGAAAATACACATGGTTGTTTTGTGGCTTGAAATGGCTCGACCAGCACCCACCTTCTGGCTGGTTTCCTCGTTAAGCCAGCGGTGAATAAATCCCCCCAAAACTCCCTTCTCTGAGGCTCTGCGTGAATCAGGGCCCAGAACAGGAGAATTCTCCATTTAAGGAGAAGTCAAAGAGAGGCAAACTTACTCTGCGCTCCCTTCTGTATGTCAGGCTAGACAAATAGTCTGTGTCAAAAAAAAGGGAACCCTTTTCACCTCGTATATCTGCTCTCCCAGCGGTTTACACAGATTGTTGACAGTTGAGTGATGTCATGACGCAGACGGAGGAAGTTGTCAGAAAGCTCTCCTGGAGTGAATTTTCTGTGCTGTTTTAAAGCAGGGAGGTTTGAGAGGCGTCTCTCAATGTAATTCAGAGTATCCTGCCCATTTTATTTGGCACGGCTATTGTGTCTCTCCTGATCAGTGATCGGTAAAAAGCTGACTCAATCACACGGGAGAAAGGGATTTTCTCTCATGAAGTATTTTGAGCTTCATGTCCAAATATAGCCATGTTTTTGCAGAAAATGTTTGAAGATGGCTTAAATTTAGAATTTTACTGACATTCTTGTGAGAGGCATGTATAATTCAGAATCTGAAAATAGAATCCAGTGGTCTTTTTAGGGCTGTATTTTGAAAGCCAACACAGCCTACAGTTTTCTAATACACATTAGTCTGTTAACACAGACTACAGCTGAGTAAGAATCTGCTCAATAAAGAGTTATACAGTGATTTACCTCAAGATGATCACAAAACTATTGAGGCATTTATGATGGATTAGGCAACTTACTGCTCTGTTGAATCATGATGCACTAAATGTACCTATCTAAAATTAATCTTAAGCTAGAGGGCTCAATGTCTTTGTTCCAACTGGGCCTGTGTTTTTTTTTAATTTCGAAAAGCTGTTAACAGGGCGGGCAAAATGTGCAATAGCACTTTTAAGACTCAAGATGGGGCGCCTGAGTAACATTACGTTTCCTATCTCGTTTGCTCAGGCGTTAGCCGTGACTTGTTCAGTGCTGCTCCAGCGAATTACCTCTCCGGCAAGCTGTAGTGACTGACACGGACCAAAGTTATCCCGGAATAAGGACAGCACGCATGTGCCGTCAACCCGGATGTACAATTTCTCAATTCTTCTCCCATTTTATCTGTCGACTCCAAATAATGATAATAACAAACTGCCATGTCCAAGAGGACTGGCACTGTGCTGGCCTTAAAAGAAGCTGATCTGAACCGGTCTAGTCCGGGCTTGGAGCTGCGCGTCCCAGCCTGAAGGCATCGTAAGACAACAAAGCTGTTGTTTAGGTTTGGTTCCGTTACTAGGCTATATTTTGGCCCGCATCGTAAATCGTGTGTTGTGAATGCTTTCTTATGTAACTGTCCAAAGCGTTTACCAACATCCCCCACATTAAATCACCCTAAAAAGGGGGAGCGCGTGTCAGTCAACTACATTGGTAACGATGTATAAAATGTATTAAGCAATGTTAAGTGAACCTCAAAATTATAATTGACGACCTTCTTTGATACAAACATTTTAACCGAAATATTATTATAAATGTACGGTTAGATAAAAAAAAATATATATATATATCTGAGGTGAGAGAACTTTTATTTTATACAATTACTTATTGTGTTAGATCCAATATGGATTTTCGTAGCAAAAAGTACGAAAGAGGGAGCAACTGGTCGGACCCAGAGGTGGTAGAACTGTTGCAGCAGTGGGCGGACGAATCGGTCCAAATTGAGTTGGAAAGCTGTCTCCGAAATCAACACGTTTTCAACCGTATTGCCGAGGTCTTGCGACAGAAGGGCATCCTTCGCACTGGAGACCAGTGTCGGGAAAAAATTAAAAAAATGAAACTGGAGTACCGTCGCATTAAGGACAATCAAAAGACCATACGTGGGGGGCGGACATGGAAATTCTACGAGGTAATGGACCGGGTTCTGACTAACAGACCGTCAATCTGCTACTCGTCTTTAGGTGGTTCAGTTGTAGCCCACCAGGTCCTTCAGGGGGCCTCTAGTTCAGATGGGTTCCACCTTCACAATCTTCCAACAGCAGCCTTCGGGTCCCAAGCGTCCGGCGCTTTCTTGTTCGGTCACCCACCCAAGGAAGGTGATCTCCTTGAGATAAAATGCGAAGACGTAGACTCTGACGACGGGTTGCTTAACTCTGATCCGCCACCGCCTGAGTTGCTGTACCAGATCGGTTCAGGGGACGAGCCTGACGCTGATAGCAAATCTCTTGGTTTGGAGCAAGAGGACTCTGCAGAGATGGGACGGGGAGAGCAAACGGCCAACCCCGGATTCTCTCCCTCAGGTAAAATAAAATTTCCTGACATTTTATCTAAAGAATTGCAGTGCATTTACCAGAAACTTAAGGTAGCACTAGAACGATCACGCTGACGAGATGCATACTATCAAGATAGCTTGGTGGGCTCACATTTAAAGTAAGTAGGCTAACTACAAATGCTGGCCTGGTTTGTAAGTTAGCGTCGTATGAATGAATCAGTATTTGTTGTTGCTTAGACTGAAGCGTTGGTATACAACCGCAGCTAATACGCATGCGCAAAGCCTCCTTGCTTTGCACACATGGTACTCGTTGAACTTTTTAAAACGGTCTTATGCATCGTAATTCCATAAATGAAAATCATAGATGCACCATTAGTTATTCCGTATATATTTTCGAATGTGTTCTCAAAACGCATTTATTGCGGTTTTCCCCGACCGCTCATGAGAAACCCCTTTAAATACATTTACAATTTAATCATTTAGCGGATTCTGTTATCCAGAGACGTATAAAACTGCCTTTAAAAGTAAAAAAACAAAACACAGTTAAAGGTTAACGTACAATAAGATACTGAGCTACCATGCCCCGTTGACGAGTACTGCAAGAAGGTACTAAGACCAGTGCTACAAAGAAAATAACACAATAAAAAACAAGTTATATATTCTAGGATTTACAGTATGCTCTGCATAGGATAGGGCTCTGCAAATTCATAGCGGTCATGGAAAGTCATTGCAAAAGTTGTTAATAGTTGACCTAAATGGGCATCTTTCTTATTATGAACCTAAGCATACCTAGGACTGGGGTTAAGAGGTTTACGGAGTGAACTGGTATGGTGGCGTTATAATTGAATTGTGTCATGGGGATAACGGTCATTTACTAGCATCTAAAATGTCAGTGCCTGATGGTGATTTTGACTGTGACAGTGGTGGCCTTTAACAGTCATAGTTACTTATTCAGTGAGATTGTCTGTTTCTAATGGCGGGCCACCTCCTGTTCCCCCACCCCCAGGCTGCAGTGATCAGAACATGGCTGGGTCCTCTGGGACGGGGGGGTCAATGGCTGCTGTCCCAGCAACGGATGAGGTGGGGGCCAGGGGCCGGTGCGAGGGGGAGGTGCCCCGGCTGCGAAAGCGGCGGAGGACAGGGCGCGGGGCCAGCGGCGGAGGGCGGGGCCGGCTGGACGAGGCTCTGCTGCGTTTCCTGGGCTGGCAGCGGGAGGCCGAGCAGCGGTTCCTGGCCCTGGAGGAGGCCAGGCTGGAGCGGGAGACGGAGGCCGAGGAGCGGCGGGAGCGGCTGGAGCTTCAGCGACTGGAGCAGGACCGCCGGCACGAGTTGCGCCTCCTTGCCGTCTTCACCAGCACCCTGTCGGTGGCCCGGGGCGGGCTGAGTAGCGGTGAGGCTGCTGCTGACCGGATAGCGCCCTCCCAGCCCCTAGCCACGGAGCTCTCCAGCTCCGGTCCTGTTAGACCCCAGCACAGTGTCTACCTGTCCCGCCGTGGAAACGGGCTCCGCCAGAAAAAGGGCATTCTCCAGGAGGGCTATAACATGTACCACGCCGACAAGCACGACGACAACCTCAACCCCAACGTAGGTCACCTGCTTCGTGCCAATATTATCTCTCAGAAGCTTGGCTAGGGTCCCGCTCGGACCCGCTTATCTTGGATGGGATGGGATGGGATGGGATGCGATGAGATCACTGTTGATATGTTTCTACCCCCCCTACCCACAGGGTATCATCAACATGGGCACCAGTGAGAACAAGCTGTGTTATGATTTGCTGTCTAAACGGGTGAGGAAGGATGTTGAGAAGTTAGATACTGGGGTACTGAAGTACGGGGTCTTGGGGTTGGTGGTCAGGGGTGGGAGGGTGCAGTTTACTACATTTTTAATATCCTTTTTGGACCTTTACCCAATGACACTATGCAGCTCAGGGATTGTCATAGAGATACCCCTTCAGGAATTTCAGTTAATATTAGTTTATAGTTTTTCTACCCCCCCCCATAATGTGTTTGTAAATCTTTTGGGTTCCTGATGTTTGTGGTCCACAGTTGCCTCTCGTAAGTAAAGGCTACTTTGTAAAGACCTTGGTTTTTAGGGTAGATGGGCCTGGCTTCCATCCCTGTCTGGTGAATTTACTCTTCCTCCGCTCTCTCCCTCAGCTGATGCAGGCCGACATGTTTCACCTTGAGCCGAATCTGCTGCAGTACCCCGACTGGAAGGGCCATCGTTTGTGAGTCTCCCGAAGCCTGTTGTCCGTTGTCCGTGGTCCGTTGTCCGTGGTCCGTTGTCCGTTGTCCGTGGTCCGTGGTCCATGTGGTTTGGGTTTAGGAATGTCCTCGCATGATTTTATCGCTGTGTAAGTATTTGTAGGGCAGAACCCAAAAATCCGTGGACATCCAGATTATCCTGGGATATACGGAAGTTTGTGGTAGTTGCTCCTAACACAGAGTGCTGTTATGGTTTGGTGTGCGCTGGGGTAATTCACAGCCTGAACTTGTTTGTCTTGGCTTGACAGCTGTGAGAATGGACAAATGAATAGCCCATTAACCATTTTGGGTCTTGGCTTTCCTTTTTGTCAGAGACTAATTGTCCTGGCCAGTCTCTCCCTGTTCCTTGGGAATTCTTTTATTTGGATAAGTATGTTCTGGAGTTTGTGAGTTTTGGACCCGAGGAGGAACGCACAGTACTGCAACTACTGAAGGGGTGTGACTTAGTGTAGTTATCCTCTGGCCTCAATAGGAACCCTCTGACTGGGCGGCTGTTTTATTTATAGTTTCTCTGTCCCCATTTAGCAGATATTGTTTTGTGTAATGATGGCTTCATCAGTCTGGCACAAATCCTGAAATGCTGCTCTCTTGTGTCGCCCCCTGCAGCCTCAGGGAGGAAGTGGCGGGGTTTCTCACCCACTACTGCAAATCAGCCAGCCCCTTGAAAGCGAAAAATGTGAGTTTTGTGTGTGTGTGTGTGTGTGTGTGTGTGTGTTTATGACACAGATTGTGTCGGTGCCCCTTTTCCCCTGCATGTTGCTTTGAGACGGAATCCCGGGGCTGGTGTGTGTACGTAAGCCGCAGCGTGTCTGTGCCGTTCAGGTGGTGGTGATGAATGGCTGTGGATCTCTCTTCTCTTCCATTGCGGCCGTCCTCTGTGACCCTGGAGGTAAGGACGCCCTCGCGCAGGTCAGTCAACACCCTTCTGGCTCAGTACACCGGTCGTTGTTCGTTCCTCTGTTAAGAACCGCGGCGTTCTGATTTTGGCTGGACTTGTCCGGACGCGTGTGGCATCAGTCGTGTCCGGGGCGAGCGTTGTGCGCTTGTCCTTGTGACCCTTGTGTCTCGCGCGCTCCTCAGACGCCATCCTCATCCCCACCCCCTTCTACGGCGTCATCACAGAAGACGTGGGACACTACAGCGGCGTGCGGCTGGTACACGCACATCTGGACTGTCCGGTACGAGCAGCTGGCTACGGATTGGTCGGTCTAGTCTTGCTGCGCGAGTTGTGCCTGAATTGCCGGAGCAAATGTTAAAATGTTTCTATTTTCGATTTTCACCGCTATCTCCCAGCGCTGTGCATTGCCCGTGCATTGTGCTTTAGGTTGTATTGTCGTGGCTGTGTGTTATGTTGACGAGATGTTGACGCTCCACTCTTCTCTTTGACCGTGGTGTTTTCTGCGCCTCCAGACCAGTGGTACAGATGATGCCCCATTTCGTCTGACTGTGGAGAAACTTGAGAAGGCCCTAAATGAGGCTAGGGCAGAGGTACGGCACCCTCTCTCTCGTTCTCCAACACAGACGTGCCTCTGGAAGCTGAATTTGTGGAGAAGGATGCATTTGATTGATTGATTGATTGATTGGTTTATGGATGTTAAAAAGCACTGCAACATGCCTGGACTCAGGGTCATAGGAATATCTCTGGCTTTTTTTCACCGGTTCTTTTATATGTCCTGTCTAGGGGGTCAGCGTTCGAGCTGTTATCCTGGTGAACCCCCACAACCCACTTGGCGAGATCTACTCTGGCCAGGAGATGACCGCCCTCTTGGAGTTTGCGAAGAGGTGAGTCCATGACCAGGTCCTGTCCGTGATGATGATGATGATGATGATGATGATTGGGGGGGGGGGGTGTGCTTTGTCTTCCCCACACTTTTTTTTACTACTTAGCCCTCCGAATAAACGTTTGTGACAAATTCAACTGGGTTGGGGGTGGTGCTATACTGGAGCCATCTGAAATGAATACCTTCCACAAATCCAAGGCTCCAGTTAACTAATGAAGTGTTTAATGGTTTTTTTTGGAAGAACATGAACACATGTTCATCTCTAGTGGTGCCAAATTGGCTTTAGTTGAACACTCAGTCAGGGGTCTGCAGCTAAACCCCGGGTCTTTTGGCTCTGCACATCGCATTGGCCACCAAGTGGGGGCGCTGTGACCAGTGTTGGCCCTCCTTCCCGTGTCAGACAGGAGCTGCACGCCATTGTGGATGAGGTCTACATGCTGTCGGTGTTTGAAGAGTTGGCCCCCTTCCACAGCGTCCTCGGTCTCAACAGGCAAGCTGGTCCTGTGTTGGTTTCTCATTTTGTCATCACGTGATCACATGATCGCTGCCGTGGTAACCTTGGGTGTGTTTCCAGGTTGCCAGACCCTCAGCGGACCCACGTGCTCTGGGGAGTCAGTAAGGTACTATTTTATTATGCTTATAAAAATTTAAACGTGACGTGTGTTTCTGCCTCTGTATGTGTGTATGTGTGTGTGTTTGTTTATTTCTGCATCTGGGTCTGTTTCTGCCTGTGTGCGTGTGC
>JAOYSI010031775.1:14049-30803 GCA_025775065.1 Hiodon alosoides
GCCTTGGCCAACTGGAGGTGACCAATGCCTATGTGTCAGAGTGGGCCCTGAGGCTTGCCTGCCTTGGTGTTAGACGATATTAGGATTTTGTATCTCAGAGTGGGTCGAGGCTGCCTGCCTTGGCGTTAGACGACATTAGGTTTTCGTATCTCAGAGTGGGTCGAGGCTTGCCTGCCTTGGCGTTAGACGACATTAGGTTTTCGTATCTCAGAGTGGGTCGAGGCTGCCTGCCTTGGCGTTAGACGACATTAGGTTTTCGTATCTCCGCATTGGCTGCAACAGCACAAGTAAACAATTCAGCTTCTCTGAGACAGAACTGACACACACCCCTGAGCTGTGGAACGTGGATCGGTGGGAGAGTTTAGTCCACGTTCAAAATCCCAACTTAAATCAAACCAAGTCTTCATTTTTATCATTTAAATCGATGCTTTTTTGAATACACTTCTATGTGATTTTGATCTATATATATATATATACACAGCCTAAATAAAAAGATTTCCCCTGTCAAAACAGTTATTTTCTTTCTCTTTCTATTCCACGTGGAATGAACCTTTCCAGTGTCCCTTTGGTGCTGATGGAGATCCTCACCTGAGCATCTATATATCAGATTGATATTTGTACAGGGATCATTGGTATATAGACTTTGTAGGTTCACTTCAGAAAAGCAAGCTTCTGACATATCGAGATAAGCAAGGTTATTTATACCACTCACCTTCATTACTTTCTGCACTATGGTGGAGGTTGCTAGTACCTCTGTATCCTGAGTTGCTTCTCCATAAATGCATTAAGGGTGTTTGGCGTAGCTAGCCCGAGCTAAACAAACTAGCATCTTTTCTAGCATTCCGCTAATGTTTTGCTGGGGGCGAGGGAGTCTTCATCGTAAAGACTGTTTTAATTAGTTATGGTCTCTCTGCTCTATCCCATTCACAAAGCACACATTTTGTAGAATAAATTACTGTTGCAATGGGTACATTAAAAGAACTGCTCAATGTTTTGTGATGATAATATATTTTAGAAATCCCTAAGAAGTAGAAAGGGAAAATTAAATTTTCTGTGGTTTTTTACCATTGTGGACTAAAACAGAAGTCGAGCTGCTCTGTAAAAGGTAAACACAGGGACGATTTCACAACATTTTTCCCAAATCCCCAGTTCACACGTTCGGATACACAATAGGCTTGATAAGTTTGCATATTAATCTACAATGGTTATGCCAGGGTGAATTGACAATAAAGCAGATGGCTGATTTGAATAGTTATTATGTAAACGGTGATTAAGAGTGATTAAACTCAGTTGTTGTAATAAAATAAAAAGAATAGCTTTTTTTTTTTTTTATTTTTTTTTTTGTCTGAACAACCATGAGCCCAAGGAATTCGGGTCATGGAGGGCAGATATGATTTAACGAGAACAGATGTAATTATTTCTGATCACCTACGGGTTGAGGTGACTAGAATTTTTTTTTTTGCAGGATTGCATTGAAAACGGAGGCAAATTCTTATTTGCACACTGCTTGTTATGCCAGAGATTTTTAATCCGCTCCGATATACTTGGTGAAAATACTTTTTTATTAATTTAATCAGCATGTGTATCTGTAACCCTGGCTAGCATGGTGCTCTTGAATTGATTAAAATATTAGTTGCTGTATTCTGCGTGATGGCAGAGTGTCAGGGACTAATTCTGTTTGTCTTTTTCTGCACTAGCTGTAAATATCCTCCATTCCTCGATGCTACGGAGCAGACGGAAAGTCGGCTGAGAAAGCAGACAAACAGAAGGGTCTGTTGTGCTATAAATCCCTTACTTGACATCCCCCCAGTGTCAAAATTTCATGACAAACCGCGAGCCAAACTTCTATGGCTCCAACCAAAGCTAACACCCCCATGTTTGGCAGTCTCCCGGCGCCTTGGAAGGTGACGTGTCCCCCCCAGACGCCGCACTCGAAAGGCCAGGGGGAAACACACTCAGCCACGCTAAATCAAACCGCTTCTCGTGGAGCTCTGTGGCTTGGTTAGCGCCGTCGCGTGCTTAGGTTGCCGGTTCTCTCTCTGGCCAAGCCCACGGCCCCCATGAGGAACGCCACGCTGTCGATATGGGCTGGCAACTGCCACGATCCTCAGCAGGTGCCGGTGGGCGTGTGGGCGGGCGGACGTGAGCCTCACCTACACCTGTGCAGCTAACAACAGCTCCGTCTGCAATCGTATCTGGCACAGGCTCACCGTTTTCTACACCTAATACCTGAAAAGAAATCCTGAAAGCCTGTGCTGTCCCCTGACGCCCAGGAAACGCAATTCACAACTGTCAGACAGAGAAAAAAAATAAGCAGGTTAACGCCACAGTACAGAGCACAAGAAGACGGAACACAGACAAGGGAGGTTGCTCTACTCCCAGTTTCCTCCCACTGACCTCCGACGATGGCACCCTCTCTCAGAGTCTCTCTTCTGGGCAGCACTCGATGCCCAGCCAGACTACGTTCAGCACACTCGTGCATCAGATGTGACTTTGGGGAAACCCCCATTAAATCCCAGTTGGATCTCATCTAGTCTGGAAGTCTGCAAGTACTACTGCAAGTATATTGGGATCACATGATGTATTCGGTCCAACCAATGAGAGAAGCACAAGGGAACGCCCCCTTGGTGGGCTCCGACTTCCGTGGGATGTCAGCGTTTTATGGAAGTGAGAGAAATACATGAGAATTTTTTCAAGCGTTTAAGTTGTTTGTTGTTTCTTTGTGGAGGCTGAATTACTGCTATTCTCAGAGGTTTATGTTAATGGTCTTTGGAAAAGGCAGGCTTTGAACAAAATGGTTAGCTTTCCTACTATATTTCTACTTCATTTCTCTAATGCTGTATTCATGTTTACAGAAAAAGTATAAAGTTATTTTAGTGGTTTATAAATATGTAATTGAATACAACAGTTTATTAAAAATTACTGTTTAATTTCAAAGAAGGCACTGAATAGGTTTTAAATAAAGGTTATTTGTTGGACTGGAACTTCCAAAAAGAAACCTGGAGCAAAGAGTTTTTTGTGAAAACTGATATTCCTTCTTGCCGTCTGTGAAGTAGCGTCTGGGCAGAAGGGAAAGCAGGGTGATTAAACCAAGAGAGCCGAAAAGAATGTTCTCTAATCGGCACACAAGGCCTTGGAGATGGTCTGGGATCCCTGGCTCCACACTCACAGATTTTGTATAACTCTGGTACCTTGGCGTTACAGCGATACAACACAGAAAACTTCAAGCACAATTTGATGCCTCTGGCTTTAAGTGGATTTTAGATATTTATTTTTATATTTGGATCTGATTTGATACACACATAGAAGTTTATCAGTGAAGTCAGCAATGGGTTTCTTCTTCTTCACACCTTATCTCAGAAGGTTATTTACTGTCAGCATGAAGTCAAAAGGAGAAGTTCTCACACTTTTACTTAGCTCAAAAAGCAAACTCATCCCTTCTCCCAAGCATTGTGACGTATTGTTTTTACACCCACATCAATCGGCAGGATACGGATGCCAGGAGAGTTGATGGCGAACCTTCGGGAACATATTCTTTCCAAGAAAGTTTCAATATTGTAATTTCTTACGGCCGGTTTAACAAAGTTTGGGCCCCTTCGTGCCCCCCGTGGAAGGAGTTGTAAGCTAGTTCAGAGAAACCAACTCACCGTTGTTTAAACGGCAATCAAGCTGATTTTGTTTGCCTTAAAGATGGTTGAAAAATAAGTGGTGGTGCAGTGAAGAAACGTACCCACGTGGAAAAATGACAGGTGTAGTTAGGGACCCCCTACCGGTCGGATACATCAGGCACTTGGCCAATCTACACATTGGGTGAAGTTAACACAGACCTCTCATCAAGGTCTGAGGTCGCTACTCTGCCCTCCCCCCAGTCGTTAGTGTGCCCTGGCACTGCGCCTCCCTCTCTACTCTCTAAATGGCCAGACAAAGATGTCTGTCACACACTCCTGTCACCAATGGACTGTCTAAATGGCCAGACAAAGACGTCTGTCACACACTCCTGACACCAACGGATTGTCCCAGAGGTACGTCCGGTCTTTGCAAGATCCAAACTACGGTGTCCTGTCCCAAAGCCAGCCAAGTTACCCAATCACTAAACAGCCCAAACCTCTTGGCAAGGCTTCAGAGTGGCCACAGTATTATGGTATGGATATTAAGTTACTTAGTGTCATGTTCTGTGGTCACTTGTTAAAATGTGCTAAATTAGCTCCACAGCCGATGGCAATCATCCAAATGAAAATGAGAATTTCCATCACCCTCATCCTCATTGGAATACGGCAATTTGGCCACATCTGATCCATGTTGGGTGCGTTGCTGATTTTCTCCATACCCAGTCACAGGTGTGAACCCATCTGCCATTCTAATGAGGGTAGCGTCTTGAAGACTCGAAAAAAGGTCAAATTAAGTTAGTTTCAGTAACCACTTGCTCTCCCAGACTGGTAATTCTGTACAGTATATCCTGCTAAATCAATAATTTGTCTTCCAAGTGAACCTTTTTTGCTGCTGTTCAAATTCTAAGCACGTTACTCCTTAATTTACCTCTTGACACCATTCTCCTGTGAGTATTGATTTCTCATTGATTTTCAGAAAGTTGTAACTGTCCCTATAGTACGTTTTTGGGAAGCCTGATAGGATTCTACCCTTATGTGTGTATGAATAATCCTTTCAGCTTCATCGTTGGGAATTCCTGTTTTGTTACCTATGAATACTTGGGATGGTCATACTGAACAACTAATCTTGTCATTAGCCTCTAAGGCACAAAATCAATGGACTGAGGAGGTCAGATGGGAGGGTCAAAAAGTTTGCAGTTACCTCATTCTTGTGGACTGGAAGTGTAAGCAGATTGTGAGCTGTATCTTTAACATTAAGGGGCTTTGGTGAAAAAGGGGGATACCTTGTTGGAATTAATCACTTGGCTAATAGCTAACTCTGAGAAGTTGGCTGTTTGCCAAAGTGATTAATTGTCAGGGCAACAATCAAATAACCTTCATCTGTGCCTTGTTACAGTTGAGTAATTGGGAGGCGGGGTTTTTGTCTTTTTATACTTGAAGAAAAGGAGAACAGCTTGAGTGAGGGGTAGCAGATTGATACCTGGACTGGACTGGACTGGACTGGACTGGACTGGACTGGACTGGACTGGACTTGGTTTTGCCGATAACTTTTTAGTCAGGCTGGCCAACTAACCATTTTTTAATAAAAAACATTTTTTTGTCTATAAAAAAAAAATTATAATTTAACGAGAAACCGATAGAAAAAAACAAACAAACTTTGTTTAATTACTGCATGGTTGGTTCCGATTTTTAATTACTTTGTGCAGCTTGCATGAAGAATTTCCATTCCAATCGTTCCTCTAAATGTAGCATGAAACTTTCTTCACTCTCTTCGTGAACACATTTTTTCAATTAAAAAGCTTTTGGTCGTGGCTGTCGGAAGGAGCCAGGCCATGGGTGTGAACCGGGGAGATCTCAGAGGGTCCCAAGTTGTTCATCACAACAGAGGGGGCTACTTTTGCTTTATTACCTGCTGTCCCCTTTCTGGAAAAGGGGCGGGCCAGCTGTCGTTTGGTACAACGTGGTTAAATTAGCCACAAAGCTACAAAAAACCTAACACCAGCCAGAACTGCTCCCTGTTGGCTTTATTCAAATAATACAATTATGTGGCGAGATATTAGGGGTGCAGGAGTATAGAGAAATGTCGGAGTTTGACACTGGAAATTTAACATTTATGCATTCATGTTTTTAGGGGCTGATCTTATCTTTTTTTATATATATTTTTTGTAATAAAGGCCTTCATGCTAAAGGGAAAGAGAATTAAATAGAAACAGTGCGATTTTTTTTTTCTTTTCTTCCCATTTACAGTTCACTTCCATATCTTTAAGCTTGTCTCTGCAATAATGAGTTCTGATTAGTAATAATAACTTTTTCTGATAGCAGAATCCTTTTGATGCCAACTTTGTTGTTAGCTGGGTTTTCATTTCATATTTGAATTTGTGTTGATCGATTTTGTTTCTAATTAAAACTACATTAAAAAATATTTTTACATTCTTAGATGTTAACTGTTTATCCTCCCTTTCATATTAACTCCAGCATTGCATCATGCTACGAGTTGTGACTGGTGCTTTTGTGCTGTCAATCAGGCCTTTTCCCCCTTTTGAGCTGCAGTGCTTGCTGTCATCTGGTGGGGCAAGGGTCCCTAACCTGCAGGTTCACAATCGTCTGACCTGCAGGGAGTGGAAAGAATACACTGTTTAGGGCCAGTGAGGGACAGGCTTCCTGCAATATTTTGCCAGAGGAGGAGTAAAACCAAAACAACCTTCCCTGCCGCTCTCCGGAACTCCCAGAATGCCTTCTGTCACAACCTTCCCAACCGCTCTCCGGAAAACTCCCAGAATGCTTTCTGTCACAACCTTCTCTACCGCTCTCCGGAAAACTGCCAGAATGCTTTCTGTCACAACCTTCCCAACTGCTCTCCGGAACTCCCAGAATGCCTTCTGTCACAACCTTCTCTACCGTTCTCCAGAACTCCCAGAATGCCTTCTGTCACATTGTGTCTCTCTGGATGTTACTGCTCTGCGTGACAGATACCACCATTTGAAAGTAAACACTTGTAAATGGCAGGCCCGGGTGAAGGATATGAGTGTTCTAGAACCACACGATAACGATTAGATAACATTACACGTGTGCTTTTATGCAAACATTGGATAAAATTCATGAATTAACACTATTCACGTTACTTTGTTAAATGTTTACGCGCAGATTTCGTATTGCATGACAAAAAATATATGTATATACAAATATTTATGTCTTATATATAATGAAACTTTAATTAAAACGATATACACTGGACAGCAGTCAGTGTTAATCAGAACACTTCAAACTAACATTTAGTGAATTATTTTCAGTATGGGGATGGCTTCCCTTTCTGATGTTTATCTGACAGACGTTCATCTCTCCCTCAGAGCTGCCACCTGGTTTATTCAGCCAGGGTAGAACAAGAGGCAGGCGGTTGTTGACTTTTTTCATTCACAGAAATGATCGTCTTTATTCCGTAATTACAGAGAGGAAAACCACCACGGCCTTTCTGAAAGTCTAGACATCAGTTCTGTGAATGTTCTGTCGTGAATAACTGTTGCAAAACTGTGCGCGGGATCGATGCAGACAGATATTGGACTGCTCATTCATTCAGGTGAGTCACAGCGATGTCCATAAAAGGCCTGAGTGAATTCACCTTGACATTTATTACTTTGGGATCACCCAGATATTTGCATTTTGTGATTGTGAAGACTTTAAAATTGCCTTACGGCTTCAAGAGTGTTATTGTTGTTGAATATGCAATATCCACCACGGCCAAAAATATTTGTTATTCGTAGTTCCGCAGTAACAACCCCTTGAATGTCCTGCTGTGTATATTAGCGTGGGGATAAGCGTGGTAGCATTTAATATGTTCTCAACACCCCAGGGAGTGAGATCGCTCACCTCTTCCACAATCTTTTTTTTTTTTAACCCCTGTTAGCCTTTATCTCTGGAAGCTAATGTCACTTATTCTAAAACAGAGACATGTTTAAAACACGTTTAACTATGCGCATTAACGCATCCGGAAAAGAATTCTGTCATTCTCTTTAATTAAATTTAAAGCTTATTCTCTGTGTAAATTGAACGGGTGGTTATCGTTTGTATTCTTTTTGGTGGGCATTTTTAAAACAGGCATGTCACAGCAAGATTACCTCTCTTCTTTAAACAAATCCTAAAATAACAGGAAATGTTTTTAGTTTTTTTTCCTCTGTTGAAAGCCTTGCATGGATATCATTCTGCAATGCTAGAGCAGAAAGCGGTTGAATTCTTACTTACACAGAGGTAAAGCGGTGGCTGTGGTTGGTGTGGTTGGTGGTTGGAACCCAAATGTGTTCCCTTCACGCCTAATCTCTGTGCTAAATTATGTGGGTTGATCCTGTTTATGGCCTGCTACATGCCAGGATATTAGTATTAATTGTAAACCGAGTTCATTCTGTTCCTTATCCATTCATAAATTGCAGTGTCCTCTTTAATTTCTAGAGAAATATTCAATTCCTTTGGGCACAAGTTAAAATTGTAATTATTCGGATATTTATTTTTTAATAAAGAAGGGGGGGGGGGTAGAGCATATATTTGGCGTGGGTGAGGATTTGCCCAGAGTGAGATGATTTAATGTTTGGACACACACACACACACACACACGGAAGGCACACTCAGCTATCTGGGTTTGTTTTTGACTGGCAGTGAAAATGTCTTTGTTTCCAACACAAGCTGCCCTTGTGCTCAGATTTGTCCACACCCTCCGTGGACCTGATTTCCCCGTGCTGGTGCCAAGTACTCTGAGTGGGAAGGCAAACCAAAATGCCCAGATAAAACCTCCGTTGCTCGAAACGATTCCTTATAGCCTTTCCCTAAGTCCATCGCCATCGAATGTCCTCACATCAAACGGCGTCTGTGGATTCTATAACCAGCCTGTTGTCTTTTTACTCGCTGTCTGTGAAAGAAAATGTCATCGCAGGTCATCAAAGACAGGCAGGGCACCAGCTTTTCAGGAACTTTTTTTTCAGAACGGTCTGAATTGCATGGCCAAAGAGACACATTTAAATGATGACTTTTAATTTCAAAAGGCAATCGCTCATGTGCTGTCTACTCAGCTTTAGTAGCACTTGGACTGAGAGCCTTTTCGTTTGATTTATATATACATATACATAACCTCTGCTTCCATTATATGAATGTCAATATTATATCATAAATGTTTTTAGTTTATCACAGAATTATATTTTGGCACAGACTGAAACTACCATTGCTTTAGAATAAGACATCATAAACTTGTTCAGTGACTTTTGGGCTAGTAAACCTAGTCATTCCTTACACTGATAAATCATCTATTGAATCATCTCATTGTATTATATTAATTACTGTGCCAGAAAGCCTTCTCTGGCCGTGAAACACAGGACAGTGGACTGGAGACCTGTATGTGCCGTTGGACAGGAGGCAGTATGACTTTGTGAGTGAGACACTTCTTGGGGTTGTTGGTTAGTGAAAGGACCACCGCCGTGGCAACGATACGGATCGGATAAGCTCTGAACCATCAACATGTGATGAAACACGGCACCTTCGCAGACGTGCCGTGCGATCTGTATGGGAACCTGGTGGTCCGTTTTATCAAAGCCGCTCAGCAGACGGGCGTCTCTGTTCGGAGCGGGCGTGTTAAGGCACGTTCCGGAAGCACGGCTTAGCGGGGCTCCGGGGGGGGGGGGGGGATGTTGGCAGCCCCGTTGATTCTTTCTTTAGACTCGTCATCGCCACTGGGTTTTTTTCCTTGATGATACGGAAATTTTGGATTGATTGCTTTGTGCCTTTAAAAAAAAAAATACTGAATCAAAATATCCTTACTGTCTTTCTGTACAATATAACGTCCACTCAGCTGTAAACGGGCCCAATTAATTTATCTCATAAATTTCTTCTCAACATACGTTGGCATACCTAGGAAAACAGTTTAAAAACAAAACTGTCTTTTTTTTTAAAAATTACACTGTCAAAATGTCCTCTTTCTTTGTTACTTGCCTGATTGAGATTTTTTTTGTGTCCGATTGACAAATATTTACATGATAGAAAGATGGAGAGAGTGCAAAAATGAAGGACGTGCTAAAACACAAAGTTTCTCTTTATTTCAAAACCCCCTTGTGGGCTGGCCCAGTGCTGTCTGGGCAAGTTTAGGATTCCAGTCACATTCCACCTCTTTGGAAGGTCAGGGTGGAAAAGGGTTGAGACGTTGGCATTGCTCCTTTAAAAGAGAAATCCAAAGGTTCAGCAATGCTAAGGATTTGTGCGTGTGCGTGAGTGCATGTGAGTGTGTTCCTGAGGTTGTAACTGGGGTGAAAGCGAGAGGAAATGAAATTCAGAAACCAAAAGGGATTTAAAATAAAGTTTTAATTTGACCTTTTTTTCATTTATGGGTCTGAGGATCCTCATTATTACAGACCGCCGGGACTCAAGGCTCTAAAAAGTGATGAGAGTGATGAAATAATCCTATATGATTTTATTACACTGTGAAGCTTCACTTTCCAAAGTAACAGAATTTCAGAAAGGGCCACCC
This sequence comes from Hiodon alosoides, assembly GCA_025775065.1. Lineage (NCBI taxonomy): Eukaryota > Metazoa > Chordata > Actinopteri > Hiodontiformes > Hiodontidae > Hiodon > Hiodon alosoides. The sequence goes on from JAOYSI010031775.1 coordinate 24,157, forward strand.
AGATAGCCCCCATCTCTGACCCACCATCCGACCCAAACCAGGAGACAAGCTAAAATTCAGAAAAAATCCCGAAGAGAGACTTCCGTTTTTACACTCGTCACAGTTACCTCACCAGAAAGGACAAACCCCAGGAAACCCCACAGACCTTTCTACTACACCCCGTGACACAGAATTCTGGCATTTAGCATTGGTCTATTAGTTTTCTGTTCTGCTTTGAGAAGCTGTTACTTAAAAATGTAATTGTCCTTTGCATGGACATTTGCGTTCAATTTTATAGTTTCATTTAATTACGAAAAACGCACAAATCCTTGTTGATGACCAAATGTTCTGCTGTTCCCCAGGAAATCAAGTTCTTTTGTGTGCAGAGGATGAAATGTTTTTGGTTTTTTTCCCCCTCATTTGTTTTACTTATTTTAAAGAACACACACACGAAAAAGAAATCGAAAATAGCCTAACGACTGAATTCAGCGTCGTACACCATGGTGTGGTTGTCACATCAATTGGACACAGAATACGGAAACGCATACAGACCCACTCATAATGGCTTCAGCGGTCTATTAAAAAGGGAGGGAGGTGCCCGGGGATGCTCTTAGGGGAATATCTCTCTCCATTCTGGTGAGGTGCTGGCTCCCTGCAGCTCTGGGATTTGCTCATTGTTCATTCACTCATGTGTCTCACCCTGCTTCTCATCGCGGCCATTGTCTTCTGCAGACGCTTCCTCTCTGGGAGGGCAGAGGTTGGAGTGGAACCAACTGTCTGCATTTGCATCTCCACAATCTTTGCCCCATGCTGGCTCCTGTGAACCAGAAAAGCGATTATGCAAGGTGACGGCCTTTCAGACTGCGTTTCCACACACCCTCGAATTTTCAGCCGCAGATTTCCATACAACCATCATCGCGTTTGTTTTCATCGCGGAGGCATTGTGTAAGAGACCCAGGAGCGGGACCCAAAATAAAGTTTATGAGCCAATTGAAACGGAGAGGCTATTTAGCGTTCTCCTCTTACTGTCTAACCACCATGGTTACTTGAAATGATAACTACAAATGAACAAATATAAAAACTTTAGTCGTTATAATGTGTTTAGTCAAAAGATCAGAGCATTCACAGTATCATTCTAATCTCATCATTGACTTTATTATTTCACCACATCACGGTTTGACTTCTCCTAAACAATGCACAGGATCTCCTGTAAAAAGCTGTGGGGCTTTAAATGTGTCAAATGTGTGGGTGACGCGAGGGTGACGCGAGGGTGACGCGAGGGTGACGCGAGGGTGACGGGAGGGTGACGGGAGGGTGACGGGAGGGTGACGCGAGGGTGACGCGAGGGTGACGCGAGGGTGACGGGAGGGTGACGCGAGGGTTGCAGGAACGATGTGTGGCCTCTTTGTTGCCCTGTGCTTGCTGGGATTAGTGATTAGAGAAAAAACTGAAAAAATAATTGGCAATTCCAAATAATAAGATATCTCTGTGAATATGAATTATACGACAGTCCCTAAACTGCAGTTTGTTTGATAAAGATTATTTGGCTGTGGGGGTGTTTAAATGCCAGGTAGGAACATTCCATTCCCCCAGGTGAACTCTAACTGAAGTGCAGGTACATATTTTTTTATGTTTGGAAGACTAAACTTCACTCAACAAAACCATAGATTAGATGCCCTCAAAAACAAGTTCTAAAAGATCTGTGCTCACACGCACAATTTAAAGTCTTCTCAAAAGAAAAAGGGTGGTTTGTGGCCCGTTTCCGTAGTCTTCTATAACCATCTAAACACTGACTACTGCTATGGTTAGGGACGGAGGTCTCCGCCAATAAAAACTGATAGACTTTGGTTTTTAAAAGCTTTAAATTTCGGTTATTTCGGAAAAGCATTTTATTAACAAACTTCCTAAAACTTCCATACGGTGAACTTGTCTGTTTTACTATCCGCTATACAATCATTGGGACAAGGGTGTCTGACTGAAGAAACGAGATCATTCTCACGCACTGACATCGTCGTTGCTTAGCAACACATGCACGACCCAATCTTACAACTGAGGGCATTGAGCACTTAACAACCAAACATAAATACAAACGGTGTAAATGTAAAGATCCTCTAAAAGTCTGTTTTAGAACATACAAGGTACACAAGCAATGTTAACAACAGCTCAAGAACACAGTTCAGAGCTAGATTAGTAAATGATGTCAATAATAACTAAAACCAAGACAAAAAAAAAACTGAACAGAATAACATCCTTCCATCCAAACGGAGGTGACCGTTTTCATTTGTACGATCTTCAGGCTTGACCATGATTCCTCCCAATGGGAACTGGGTTAAAGTAAGCCGCTAAAAGAAGGGTAAGGGGGCCAATCTTAGCAAGTTTGTTTAATTAAAGATTTCAGAAAGAAAAAATGTAGCAATTTTATTTAATTAAATATTTCAGAAAGAAAAAATGTAGCAATTTATGGAAATGACTGGCCCTGGTTATCGCATTACTCAGTAGTAAAAGTCCTTATGTTTTATATTAACATAAAATTCATTTAAAATAATGGCTCGTAGATTAAAGAAGTGAGGCGCAGATGAGAAATCTGTGGCCATAAAGAGATAATTAAACGGGCATCACTCTGTTTTCAAGGGCTATGTGGATAATGAACTTTCCATGACTGTGTTTCTGAAACACTGCCATTATATTTCAGTATTTACTCGCATGTTTGGAATCGCCCATTGTGCTAATTTTGGCCCTCACTGTGGGTCCTACTTAACAATACCCCCCCCCCCCCCCCCAATGCTGATTGTCTTTGAGCCACCTGTCTCGTTTGCACTTTGCTGGCTACACAGCCCCGATTGGAGGAGAGGTATGTCCCTCAGACAAGCATGCAGCCATACAGGAAGCTGATGGGAGATGATGGTTAACACCCGCCCCAGCTGCCACTCTGCCACTTCCTGCTGTGCTGATGGTTAGAGTTGAATTCAAAACTTGCAAACAAAGAAGCATATGCTTTCTTAACGTTAATTTCAGTTTTCTAGCAGTCCAGATGTCTCAACTGCACACTGCTTCCACCTGTGGAATCAGAGAACATTTTAAAATAAAACGTCTAAAACTGTGGTTTCAAATGAATATTTTACCGCATTTACTCACCTTACCAATTCCCCATCAAATTCCACCTCCCCTGGCCGTCTCTTGTGACTACCAACGGTGGTGCTACCCACAGTTTTTGAACCACTGTGCAGACAAACTTCCTGACAGCATCTTGCTATTGTTAATTTAGATTAAAAAGGAGCAAGGGGAGACATTGGGCTTGAGAGTCTGGAAACCGGAGACCATCGCCAATCTCTAGGGACGGAGGTATCAAACAGGAGCCCGTCTGGAGACGGCCATGGCAGAACTTTGCACATTGCAGGTCTGGGGGGATTTAAAAATGGGACCCGTTCAGATGGAAGAAGGGAGTAGAATTAAACGACATTCTTCGATTGAAGAAAACCAGCTCAATTTAAGCCTTGCCCCTGGAGCTGTGTGACGGGTATTGTGTGATGCAGAAAATATGCAAACTTGGGAGGGAACAAGATCTAAATTATTTAACACAGAAATAGCTAATCTGGTCCCTCTGAATGGGAACTCACATCCTGGGTATCTGTGATGCGGGGAACCATCTCTGATGCGTTCCTTGTCCTACTCTGATTCAGGGTAAAAAAGGGAGGTAGGCCTATTGAGGTAAAATTGAATGTGGTTTTGCGTTTAAGGGGGTATGTTCCTCCAATCTGTGTATCTAAACATTGCATTTGAAAGGAAGGGAAGATTTACATTTAGGAGAATGCCTGTATTTCCCTTTTAAAGATCTCTAATTTCCCTTCTTCTGCCTGAGTCACTTTCATACTGACCTGCTGCTTTTGAATTAAAGCAAAAGGCCGTTTGTAAATTAAATCTCCTTCCCTCCTGCGGCGCAAAGGCGGTCATCAGAGCCCCCTGGGAATTCTCCCAACACATTTCCTATGTTCAAATATCCATTCAGTAGTAAGAACCTACAATATTATTTTAAACCCCTTCAGAAAGCCAGAAACGAACACAGGAACTGTAAATAAAACTGTTTCTGCCTTATTGTGAAAAATAATTTTAGTGTTGGCAGACAGTGTGACGACCACAGTAAAGCAAGGACTTTGAATTTGCTAGTAACTAGTAGCTTGTAGCTATAATTATTACCGGGAAAATACATGGGACCCAGCAGTGAACCAGTCAGATGCTCTGGGAGGAAAGGCATTCTTAAAAATCAGGAAATGTATCCTCGCTCACATTTCAGCTCCTTAATCACAGCAAAAAGTGAGTTGGTGAGTTTGTCTAAAGAAATGGTCTGCTGTCCAAACATTTGGAGGGCGATTACCCTGCCTCTGTGGTGAGTGTCTCCCCCTGTGGACACAAACCGCAGGATGGAGACAGATTTTTATCAATAAACAATAAGACCGAATCACCAGCTGTAATTGGCTCGTTTTGTAACGCGTGACGCCGGGAAAGCGCGGCCGAATTTCCACCTATCCGCTCTCTGCAGGGAGCGGTGCTGTGCTGATCTGTTCATTTGTTGTGTAAACAGTGCATTAGCATCTCCTTGGGGTGTGATCGCCTCACTGCTGACGGCCATGTGCAGTAAGGGTAGAGAGATTCGTACAATGATTGCTCATTGAGCTGAATTTAGTGCAGATTACATCAGATTGAGGTTTGAAATATGTGCATTTGAATCCTAACCAAAGCTTTGAGCTGTTGTTTTCTAACAGTTTGTTTTTGTGTCTCAGTGACAATGTGGCTCTTTTCCTGGCACTGTCCGTGCATTTACCCAGAAATCTCTCTTCTCAAAGAAGTGACTGTGACAATGCAAATGGATGGGTTGGATGGGGGACTCACGAATATGTGAGGACCGTTCCCCGGGGCTCCGTAGGGAGCTCCTATTGGCCTGCAGGGGTGTACAATGGCAGGAAAGGACAGAATGGGAGAAACCATACGGACCGGCTCAAAGAGGCCCGCATACAAATGGATCTGTTTAGGATTATAAATGTGAATCCTTTTTTAAAAAAAAACACTTTCTCTTATCTGGGCTTTACGGATTAGTGTAACACTGGCCTTTGTTCAATCCTTTAACATCGAGGAAGGTCAGCAGCTGCGAAAATGATGAAATTAAGGATTTCCACTTCTTTGTTTCCACCCTCTCTGTAATCGATTTGGCCGATAAAATTCCCAAAAAGAAAAGCTGGAACAAAGCTGAACCCCATATTGGCAAAGAGGCCGACCCCAGCGACCAGCTGGAGGTGACCGGTAACACTGCCTGTTCAACCACCGAATAAAAGCTGGTCCCGAATACACCTTTTTCTACTCTCTCTTTTCTCCAACGTAGTTGAAATTTATAATTATGCATCAACTAATGTATTTTCGAAAAAGCTTTATACAAATTTTTAGACCAAAAAAAAATCCAACCCAATAAACACTGCATATTCCTGGAACAGTTTACATTATGTAATACAATGCTGTACTTAGAGGGATAATTTAAGAGGCTTGTTGATGATAAAAAATTAGGAATGACATAGTTTGCGAAGATTGAAACGCTAAACAAAATGTGAGGGGTTCTCTTGATTCCTCATCAATATGATTAGTTAGTTATTCCAGAAGTGGTGGTGGGGCATTTCAAAACTTTGTAAGAATTCTCTCTTTTTAAATAAAATTTAACAAGATTTATACAGTGAGATCCCAACAGCATCCCTCCACGAAAGGACATGATGATCTCTGGCACGGATGGGGAAATTAAAACCTCAGACTCTCCCGGTTAAATCCTAGTGTCTCAGACCAATTCTATCTTACCGTTTCAAACAGCTTGGATTTTTATAGTGCAGACGCACTACTTTAGCAAAAACACCATGATCATCAGGTACGTTTGTGGTTCCAAAAGATAAATATAACTATTTTCTCAAAGAGCAAGTCAGAACTGCTGCATGTAAAGCTATAGGTGTTGAACACCTCACTTTTAATCCATAGGGGAGCTTTTCATGATTGATGTGAGGAAAATAAACTAACCATACTACTACTACTACTACTACTGCTACTACTACTACTAATAATAATAATAAAACCAATTTTAAAACACTTGCTGTGTTTAAACCTTTCATTCCATCTGAATTGCTCTGTGATTTATGGAGGCATTCATTTCCATGAACCTTGTTGATATTGAGAAGCAGCAGCATTTTCAGACGTTAGATTTAGAAGTAATTTAATCACATTTTAAAATTCGCTCAGTTGAACATTCCCAAGGCATAGATATCTTAAAATATTACTGCTACTGAACACATTTTTAATTGTTCTAATTAAAGAGCTGAAGTGATTTCCCACTGAAGTCTGTCATCATTGCACCAGGAGAAAAGTCCTAACACACTTTTTGTAAGATCACCACCACCAATTAAATGACAAATTGTCTGGTTCATGTGAAGCCCTGTTGCCATCTGGTTTTCAACACACCTCACTGGATTTTCAGTTTAATCGATTGTACGGTATTGTTCATTTCGCTTGTAAAAGATGAATTAAAAGATGACTATTAACACAGGGCTGTGTCTTTCCGTAACAAAACAAATAGGTCGGTCGACACGTTAAATTAGGAGGACAGGTTTAAGAATTGGTCCTGGCAAATGAATGCCCTGCGT
>JAOYSI010031786.1:0-11671 GCA_025775065.1 Hiodon alosoides
CCAACCCCACCCCCCAGCGGTCATAGTGTGCCTCATGCCGAAAGGTCACAGCTCTCATGAAAACTAGCCTCTGTGTATAATTAACCCTGTTGATCTGCATTTCATATCAGCAGTAAACCCTGCCCCAGAGGATTCTGTGAAAAACTTTCTGTGTCTGTCTTTGCAGTTTTGATAAGGACATTTTTTCTGTGTTGATTAAGTAAACTTATTAATAGCCTTTTGAGGCTTTCAATCCCTCAGGTTTATTAGAACATGGACCAGGGCCTTATCTTGAATGGTGGACCCAGTGAACCGATACTGATCTTAGGGCCACAGAGGGCCAGTTGGTGGGCTTGAAGAGGAAAGTTCATTGTCTCCCGTTGTCCGAAGTAAAAGAGTCCATGATGGGAGGAAAAGACTAGATAGACACTGCCGGGACATCAGCGGGATATATCACATGACGTGAAAAACATCACATGATGCACGCTTGACCAAATTGTTTTGGCTGATTATCTTTACTGGCAAGCCAACCTAGCCAATGTATTGGATGATAACAGTCAGAGGGAGGGAAGCAGAGCTCTCCCTGGGAAGCATGACACGATATTCACTCTTGTTCCTCACATTTATAATAATGCTTTCATTATTACCCATCCATGGAGAATTCTGTGGGTTTTAAATAAAAGATTAGAAAATAACATTCTTCACTATCTGGCTAAGGCAGCCAGGATTAGTGTAAACACTTATTTGTAACATGGTCCTCTTTGAACTCTCGAGTGTTATTGGTCTTTGAAGTTTAAAATATACTTCGCTATCAAGGTAGATGCCTGGAAAGACCATTTATGGTTTGGCAGAAGAACGGACACACTCCCTGTGGACTCTTGATGACGGCGCGGAGGTAAGTAAGAGGATTTGCTGTGCATAACCACTGTCTTTTCAGCAAAACCTGATAGCCCAGGGGGGCAGTATGTTTCATGAGGCAAACTGGGGGATTGGCCAAAGCTACGGTAGGCTAGGGGAGTGAGATCAGGGTGGTGCTTTGTATTCTTGGCACGCACTGCAGCTTTCCTTTCCCTACGTTTCACCCCATCTTTCACCACACTATATCATGAGCCCCCAGATTCACCGGACTCCATATTCCCTCCTGCCCCCGCCAATCTCAGGGCTTTTGCGTTAGCCTTGATGTGTGCATGCAAAAACGAGAAATTTCAGAACATTTGCTCGGGACGTGTGCTCACAGGTCTCCCACTTTAGGCCGGGGTCTTTGAGCAGCACTGAAGTGCTGCCCTCAATCCGTGACATGACTACCGACTATGCCACTCTGCTTCCTCCAGAGTAAACTTAGCATACGGAGCAGAACTAATTAGAGAAGGAAGCCACAAGTACGCAGGTATGTTGGAAGGAATTTATTTTTCGACTCACAGTTTAATGCTGAAATGTAGTCCCAATGGACAACATCTCTGCAAACCGTTGCCAGGGTTAAAAGAGGATTGTCTACGGCTTAAAACTAACAAGGGAGCTGCATAAGAATAGAGTACAGCGGATAATTTCTCAGGCCTGCCAAAGGCTGTCTGATACATCTGATCCTTGTTCCTGGTCAATGGAACAGTATCCCTCTATGGCAGGAGGAGATTTGGGCCCTCCTCAACAACGATGGGGTCCACACTGCTCACTCTCAGTCTTCCATTAGCATGGGGGTGCATGCTAAAACATCTGCCAAAGGTTTTCCGATTTAGGTTGTTCCTGAAAGCGGGTCCCATGATCAGAACTGTACAATGTCTCTCAACCCTGAATAAATCTGGGATTCTGTGGCTATTTTTCAGCCTGTAAGGTAATGCTAACACTATTCTGGTGACTTTGGTAACTTACATGCAAATGTCGATTTTGTCTGTAGTGAAACTTAGATTTATGTCCTTTGAAAAGGCATACAAATGAACTTCCTTGCATCGTATGTTGGAAATATATAATGTAATCTTTTGGGGACTGAGCTAGGGATGAACATTGTTGTGCTTTTTGTCATTTTTGTCATAAACTTGTGACCTTTTTTGACCTAGCAGCTAAATTAATACTGAACTCAAAAAGGATCAGCCTCCTTTGAATACATTTATGCGGTGACTCTGGAGAAACACTGCTCAAACCGTCTGATTTCTGTTGCATTAATTGATATTCTGCATGTGTTTTATAGGGCAGTAGTCCAGCTCTGAAAGAAGATCCAGCATGGAAAACGCCACATGCTGAGAGAAATGTATCTGTAGAACAAAAAGCTGGTTCGTACCCGCTAACCAAAAGACACTTTCTCTTTTGTGGGTGCTTTCCTCTGGGCATTACCGGTTGTGACAGGTCACTGAGCCAGATGAAAGCCTGAAAACCTCTGTAGTATCAGTCACCATGCGATGCAAATTGGTGCTCACCACAAAGTTACTTCAGTGCTCATCTGCTGAAGGCGAGTCTGCCAGGATTTGCAGTTATGCAAAAGCTCACATGCAAGGCAGTGTGTTTTCTCTGCGTCTGCAGGAGACCCTACTGTGCTGGAAGTCATTCTAGAGGCAAGCTTGTAGAAATGATATGGCACACGCGGGTGTTCGATACCGTTCATGTGGTTTAAATAAACAGTCATTGTTCAGGGTTCAAATAGTTTTATTTTAAAACCACGGTTTTATGTTGTTACATGTAAATACAAAAAGCCAGTCAGTAAGTTGAAACTTAATCTGAAACGTTGGGATATTTTAAATTTTTTTAGCATTTTAAAGATGAGAGAATTTGGCTTTAACTGGAAAGAAAGCACCTATCAGCAAAAAAAAAAAAAAAAATGTTTAATTTTTTTTTTAAATCCCAGTGACTAATAAGCACAAGGGAAATTTAATTTATAGAGATGTGCAAGGGTACGTAAAATTCTCCTTCCAGAGTGTTCTCCTTCCACTGTCTGCTTCACAGACAAACATATTAACACATCTCCGTTGGCAGCTCTAAATGCTGTAAAGCTTAGTTTCAAAAGATGTTTGGAGTTGGTTGTCATCTGCTTGCTCGGTGGGGCCAACGGGGAGGACTGAGCAGCCTCGTTTTCGCTCGTTTGTGATACGAGAACAGGTCTATCACGCTGGTAGGGTGGTTGCTCCTGTAGTGCCCCCCCGCCCCGAATTTTAAAGGGGTGGGGGTTGGGGCTGGCAACACGGGTGACCTACAATCTCAATATCCTTTATTTAGGCTGTTGGCATCAGAGATTCGTGCTGCAAAAGCGATCAGATAACGAACGCTCAGATAGGCCCTTGACAGCGACCAAAGGGAAACCCAGCAGAAATTGATTAGAGATTAACCCAAACAGGTAACTATTAAAATTGATAACCCGAGTGGAAACCTCTCGACAGACGGGAGACCATATCCATGTAGATGTGAAAACCTAATATTTTTCTTGAAAAACTTTTTTCTTTTTGTTGAAATTCCGAAGCAAAAAACGAAAACATTGCAGGGTCTATACGAAAGAAATACACAAACGATATTTTTCAAAAGAAAAGCTTTAGAGTTTGATGGAACAAATACGCACCGACCCTGAAATCCCGTGGCCCGAGTGATTCATTGTAAGGCCCTTGCATCACAAAGGCCCACCGTGCTTGCTTGCCCACTGCACACAGGGAAGATTTCCAGGGCTTGCGAGAGACAGTGTGTCTTATCTCTCCGAGATGCGTCAGATCCTTTCCTTGGTCTCAGTCCGCCAACCTTGAGCGCCCGGTGGCGCGCTTCGCTCTCTGCATTTTATCAAACTTCTCGTTTCTTGTTTCGCTGGAGGCGTGGAGAACCGTGTGGAGAACTGGCACGCGCCAGTCTCATGCGGACTGCAGTTGATAAAACTCATCTTCCCCATAACTCACCCTGTAATGTGTTTGTGTTGGAAGGCCTGACAGATATAGCGCTGATACAATTCCTTCTTTTCCCTGGGGTTGGGTAATGGAGCTGACCGTGGTGCTGAATTAATCTGCTACAGAAAACCTGCATTTGGTTTGTCCGCTCCGAACCCTACCTGATTGCCAGGCATCCAGTGCAGTATTTCATGCACCGATTGTCCTGAGATAAAGTGCACTGTCGCCCCCCACCCGACTCCCCTCCTTCTCCCATACTCAAACCACAGTTCTCTCCTCCTCTTCATCTCCAATAATGTCTCGTCTCAGAATCGCCACACCATGAAATATTTCATTTTGTCTTTTCAGCGCGGCATTAACTGAGAGAATTCTAACCAATGGACTATCAAATGTGCTGCACGTAATGAGAAATCAATCTGAAATTAATTTCAATACTTTCCTCTGGTGGGTTTAAATGGGGGCTGGCTTGATTATCACTTGAGGAAAAAGAAGCTTATTCACGAGAACCTCGGATCTCCATTTGATTAACATGCTGGCACCCTCCCGTATCAGTTTTCACAGAACTTTTATGGTCTTGCGGGATAGTCTGCCAGTGCTGGAAGATAAGGTCAGGACGTTAAAAAAATACAAAAAACAAATAAAACCAAACAGCTTTTGACAACAGTCGTCCCTAACAATGTCATTTTGTTCATCTGCGCTGTGCCCAATTGCGGTCAATCTCTCAGGTCACTTGACATTTTAATGTGCTACTGCAGCACAAAAACGCAGTGTGACACAAGTGTTCCCTACTGTAAAATTAGGCCGTTGCCCGCTTCAGATGAAAACAATGCGCCCTGAGAAATCCTGGCACATGATAAATAGGCACTAATCTTCCCAGACTGAGATCGTGATGGAGGCATCATGGGCCAGTGTATGGTACAGATTACACCCCATTATTCATTTGCTTGGCGGGCATCCTTATCCAGTCTGACAGGCTGGAATTATGCACATTATCCATTTCTATAACTTTATGTTGACTGGAGAAATTCGGGTAAGTGACGTTCTCAAGGGTAAAATAGCATTGTCCCATGCACGGCTCCTATCTGCCGCCTTTCTGAGGGGTGGGCCCCGGCCACAGGACACACTTACGCTCTGGAACAGCAGATGTAGTGGAGGACAGCCGTCCGGTGGCAGCCCTGACGCCCCCCTTGACGCCCCCCTCACTTTTCATCCCGGGAGCGAGGCTGCCATCAGGGGTTTGTTAAACAAAACATTTCCTGGGCAACAGGCTCTCCTCGTCCCGGCTGCGCACTGAAGCAAGAAATTGAAAAAAGGGCTGCGGCAGATTTATTGCGCGCCACCGCTAATAAGCCTTGTCGTATGATGACGGAAAACGTGCAAAGTATTGATTACCAGCGCTGGCTGCAGTTTGTAACAGTTTCTCCAGGCCAGGTTCGGTGCTCAACCCCTGGAATTCTGACGAATGGTTCATTCAAGTCCAATAGGGGGTGGGAAAGGCCGTGTTTTCCCTGCGACAAAAACAATGTTCTGTTTGTGTTTAAAACTGAATGCATGAATACGTGAGTAGAAGAGGTACAGGCGTGGTGCCTTAGGGTACCTGAACAGAGCTGCGGTACGAGCTCACTGGCGTGTATCGATCAGATCGCGAATGCGTACGATACGTAGACATGCGCGAGAGCACGTGTAAGGGGCTCTGTTGTCATTTAGCCAGTCTCCTTCGTACCGAGAGTGTGTTGGCACGCTGAAGCACAGCGCAGAATCAAGAGCACGGGTTTAATTCAGCCCCTTCGGCTTTTATTTACCATTTTATTTTTATCTTGGTACTCGAGTAGTTTGGTCGGAGCAAAGTGCTGCACGTCGTTTGTTAGCATCGCGGTTCTGTTCCTGCAAATCATGGCACTCAGTGAAGTGAATGTTGACAGAAGGAAATTTTCCCATATGAAATAATGTCACACTGTACTACCAATGTCAGCCCTAGAGAAATGGACATAAATGCACATAAATGCAGTTTTGTTATAGAAATGGCACTTTTACGTTCTGCAATTCACTGAGCAATTAAGCAATTCTGAGGTGCCCGTTTCTGCAAGGTTGTAGAGCCATGTAATCATGCATGCCCGCCGAGAGGCAGACTAAAGAGACATGGACAATGCACAGGGAGCAGTGTCTTCTCTTCCCCGTGCTGTCGATTCACAGCGCTGACGCCAGGACCTGAAACGGTGGTAGCAGAATCGCTGTCAAAGACTTGCCGCAGTTGACTTCCTTATTTCCCAGAAACCTCTGCGGTCTGTGTCAGGCAATCTGCTCTGGTATCAGAAAAAAAAGGCTATTTGTTTCTAGTGCGTGGCTCACCCGTCGTCTCAGAGGCATTCATCACGTGACGTAATGGAATCTGCATGAAGCACACTCTCCTTCCCATTATAATCAGTCAGAATACGGTCGGTAGCAGTCTGGCAGGAGGACCTAAACCGCGTTTAAAAAAAAAAAATACAGACATAATTGAACAGACTGGTTGAATAATAAAATCCCAGGGAAGGGCTTAATGAATCATTTACAGGAATAGGTTTACAGTGAGTACAATGGCATTGTCAGTGACAGAGAAGGGAAAATGGGCCATGTTAAATGCATGGCTAATGTTGCCCTCCATGTGGGACGACAAGGGAAAGCCTCGGAGCTGTTTTTCGAGGCGCTTTGATTGAAGAACGCGCCGACTTCTTTGGGGCGGCGGCGTCACTGTTTTTCAATACAAATAGCTCTCCGTGCCCCGCTCGTTCATCAGGCTCCAATTGTGCCATTCAGAAACTGTGAGGAACGCATTCAGACACTCCTTATGGGCTTGGACTGTGGGTTGTAAAGTGTTCCTTTGGGGTAGATTTGCAAGAGACGCAATTACTTAAAAACTGGATTTGTATTTTTTTTTTTTTTTGGGGTAGTTCAAACTCGAGGTACAGAAGTAGTCTTGCATAAAACATAGGTAACGTCAAAACATTATTTTTTTTTCTAAGAGCTGATTCCTTGAACTCAAAATGCCTGCAACATAGTGTCTGCAATGTTACAGTACAAATGCGCTGTAATTTATGTCTAAGGGTTACGTTTGGGATTTCATAGTCAGTAATTTAGTTTCCCAACTGTCACCTTTCGACTGCGTGTGCAATTTACTCAAATCTCGGCCGAAATCTTGTGTAAGGAAGGTGTCTCAGAGTCACAGTGAATGTTAACAGCAACATTCTGTCTATTCTTTAACAGTACAGAATAGAATCGCAATTAGCATAAAATGAAAAAATAAATTTGAATTTTCTCCAGCTGACTCACCGCCTTTATGCAGGAGAAACACCGGCAGTAAAATGTGGTTTATACAAGTCAGCACGCAGTGCTAAATCATATTTTACTGTAAGACTTCCGTTTTATGTAACCGACGTGGCGTTTGCTGAGGATTTCATCTCTCATTCGTGACGTAACATGGGGATGGGGATGGGGGGTTTACAGATCCACATGGAGATCCGCGCTCCTTACTGCTTGTACCGTGGCACTCTGCATCTTATGTGACGGTCCACCGGGTGGTTTCTGATCCGAATGGGCCTGGACAGGTGCTCGGAGGGCGCGGCATTTTCCATTAGAGAGGTCTCCGGCCCGGGCCCACCGAGTCAGCAGGCTTCAGTCCACTTGGAGCGTTGTCATCTGATGGAGCCAATCAGAGCTCCGTGTTGACCGGGCAAAGTGCTTCGAGTTGAGTGCTGGTCGTTTATAAATCAGCCAGGAAAATCGCCGGCATGGATTCCTCGCGGAACCAGAGAGACAGCCCTTAACGAATCCTCCAAACCCTCTCTCAAGGTATCAGGATATAAAGCCTGAGCCAATTCAGCAGTTAAACTTAAACAGACTAACGAAGTTCTACTGAACCTATAAAAACTCTAGATCATTACCTGCGAAGCTGAAACTACGCAGTTGCTATTTTGAATGCCAACCGGCTGTCCTCTGACAGTTCATTCATTAGCATCACAAGGTTTATTCGCAACCATGACAACCCTTACTTGGGTTCGCAAGTGGAATCATTCAACATCTCTGAGGGTAGGAGTCACAGGAGTTTGATTTTAATAATTATAAATATATGAGGGAGAGAGAGAAGGCTCAATTCTGTGCAAGAACACTTGCAAACACAGACTGTGGGGCTTTTACAGGAAACAGAAAGCAGATCTCTCAGAATAGCGATAACCGTCTTTGCTCCTGGGGTGGTTAAAGCAGATGATTGATGATATAAACCTCCTCTTCTGCTACGACTCTGAAAGTATCTGATTCGGACCTCCTGTTTTCCTCCTGATCCCACGGCACACTTTGGTCAGAATGCCCTCCCTATTATCCCTTTGTCTGTGGCTAACGCACCTGCGCGCCGGAGAACGGTGGCCAAAGCTAGGGAGCCGAGCGGGTTTCTTTAGGAAGTCCGTAATGCTCCAACCGGCACGATCCTTTTGTTCAACCCACTAGTGCTGCTGTGCTGATCACCCATTCTGTAAGACCAGCGCGTGGCACACAAAACAGTGCTATAACGTGACAAGCTTTTGCACAGTCTGGTGACGTGTTCCTTTCGGTGTTCGCTTGTGAGCTGTCAGCGATCCCCGTCTTCGCCGAGGCGCTGACCGAGGAGGTAGCTCCCGGTGGACTACGGGCCAACAACAGCCGCTACAAGCTCGCAGTGGCATGTTCACTCAGAAAGGCCCGACTCTTAAAGGTTGCATATATTGATCCCTCTCGCCCGCTCATTTTTCTTCCCTGTCATCAAAAGGGGAGAGCCAAATGAAGACCTTATGGAATTTGAGAAAAGCGCTCAGCGGGTTTCTCGCCGCCCCCCACCTCACTGCCGGAGCCACAAAAGATTTGACATCTTCCTGGAGGGCATTGTGCTGGCGAGTGTTTTTGCGGCCGTGCTGATCGCTCTTATGTCCTGTCTTCTCCCATTAGGGCTCTCGCCAGCACCGGCAATGGAGCTCTGTGACTGCGCGCAGTGCCCAATGCCAGCAGCAGGGACACTGGTGGGTGCGTGTTCGTAGAGGGATTATCAGCTTTAATCAGGGCTGAACTGGGTATATACACATGCTGTGATTGGGCTAGCATTGGCGGTGGCGGACAGAAATAAGGTCAGCCATTAAATGCTGCTGTGGGCCACAAGATAGGCCTCGAAGCGGATGAGGGAGGTTAATGCCCATATGTACGCTTGGAGCTCATTCGCTGTCTACACGGCTATGTTGTGAGATGGTGAAGAACAACCAACCCAACCCAAGGCAACGGCAGCATTTAAAATACAAATCCATTCCATTCAATTCTGAGGACATTCTTTGGATTCCACATTGTTTCTAGCCCCCGTGATGGATGCTGTAGGCTTGGAAGGTGGCACGCTCCCTGTAAGTAGTGCCTCGAGGCAATTCGGCGGCCATAAGGGACTTTCACTCTGCCTCCGGAGGGCGTAGGGCAAGGTGAGGATGAAGCCTCCTTTGTGGGTCTTTAAAATTCCCCTCCATTTGGATCATTCATAAATCCCAATTGTCGCACTTCTCCCTGGGTTTTGGGATACACCACCATAATGGAACCCGGGGCTCTGATAAATTGCTATTATGGCACCTTAACCAGGCAAGCACAGAAAAAATCAATGCCATAATCACCTACAGGAGAGGAGGCAAGGGCGGTGTTGATTTACTCCTCAGCTTGGCGTCATTCCTCTCGTGGCACTTTGCACCGCCCAGCATCTTTTGCAGAGGGAAAACATGGCCGTGAAGCAGGTCATTTCATCGCTCACAAGGAAGCGGGCTAGCTCTTTCATTTAGTTAAGTTTCCCTTCTTTGTGAAATCCGGAAGTTGGTTTTCATTCAGAGTGCGGCCCCTTGTGAACTCTCAACCTATTTTCTGATCCCGGGAAATGAATTCCTTGGGGGAATTCTTAAGGTAAAGCGCAATACCTACGTTATTAGAATGTGCAAAGCCTTTTTGTTATTTTCTCTGTTCCGGGCGTCGCGCTTTGCGGCGATCCAGTGAGAAGTGCCAGAGAAGACACTAATTAAGAGGCTGTCAAGGAATGGTGGAGGAGAAGCCACACTCATCATCAGAGCAGGGTGCCAGGCTGTATTACTGTACCTGAGGGAGAAAAAGTGACCTGTCTCTTTGCTGCCAGAGGGAAAATATACTTGGTTTTATTTAGGATGGCCATTTGTATTTCAAGGTCTAGTCAATGGTATAAAATCAGTTATTTGAAAGAAGTCAGCTGTTTTTCAGACAGTGGCAATGCTTTCTCTTGACAGCAATGAAACACACAAAAAATGTTTTGCTGTGGTGGGTTTCTGCACGAAAACCTTCAAACCGGCCGGCCGTGAAGCAAAATTAAACGGTTTAATTTAACCTTTCAAGGCAATATGTTGAGCGTATTTCATTGACATCGTATGCATGGTATTTATCTTAATGGAATCTTCATGGGAATCCATCTTAATTAAATGCTGATGTTCTTTAATGTCCGTCTACGTGTGTATGCCTGTGTCTGTGTGTGTGTTGCTGTTTTTTTCTTAACTATGATTAATTTATTAAGAAAGGTTTTTAAATCACTTCATGATTCCCCACTTAAACAAAGAGAAATTAAAAGTACATCTAAAAAGTAACAGAGCTGTTAGAGTCAGACCCTCACTCTAACCCAGCAGGGGTACTGAAATGACAATTTTCCCTAACTATTTTGTTTTCCTGACAGCCTGATGAGGTGTTATTCTTGACTGGGCAAAATTAGGCTTGATGCATTAAATGGAAAATGCATGTAAGCATGCTAATCATTCTTTCAGAAACCCATCTCACTTTCTTGACAGAATTCAAAAGAATTTTTTTTTATGTGCAAGTCAACACATTTCCTTTTTTCTCGCAATTACACTTCACCAGCGTATCTTAAAAAAAATAAGTCAAAGGTTGCCAAACGTGTGCTGCATTTGAAGTGTAGGATATACCGGATGCCATGTGTTCGCTTTCATTCGAACTGGAGGAAGTCTAATCATTTTAACAAATCAAACCAAGGTCTTATTAAAGAAGTTTGCATTAGAATTCTGTGTCTCATGCAAGCCTCAGAAGTATGGTCTTCCTTTTGCATTTGTGTGCGAGTTTTACTAACAGAGATGTCCTTTGTTCATGACAGCATAGCATGCTGGGGCAGAATAAATATCCACTCATGTCTGGTAAGCTTATACACCAGGAGCATACTGGTGACTGAATTATGTTGAAAATCAGGGCAAAACAAACGATAGCCCAGCCTGCTCGTTGACGAAGCCTATAATGGAAATATATTAGCACCGTTTTAAATAGTATGCCGTCAACTTGTTGCTTATGTAAATACAAAACTGACTCGTTCTGCAGTTTTCACAGGAACCAGGCAGCTGCACTCACTATTTATAGAGGTTGTGCTTGAATGATGATTGAAAAAATTATCTTCCAGCACATTCCGTGTCTAGCAAGGGCCAAACAGTGGAGAGTGCTACTATACCCCTGTGCCCCAGGGAGAAGCCGGGTTGGGGGGGGCGTGACTGCTGGTTTTCCATTTCCTTTCTGAATGCATCCGTCTCTATCCAGTGTGGTGTGTCTGCTCTCAAAGTCTGCGCTCTTGTGCACCTTGCCCCCCCCGACCACGGCTAGCTCCCAGGCCCAGCGTGAAGCAAAACTACCATGTCTGAAACGGGGGGGGGGGGGGGGGGTGGAAAAATAAAAAAACAACACAAAAGCATCCAAGAAGATAAAATGAATCACTGCAAACAAGAAAGGAGAGAAAGAGGAAAAATAAATACTAACCACAAAAAAAAAGAAGAGAGAAAAGACATAAAAGTATCAGA
>JAOYSI010031786.1:11681-30801 GCA_025775065.1 Hiodon alosoides
CCCCCCCCCCCCCCCCCCCCCCCCCCCCCCCCCCCCCCCCCCCCCCGCCCCCCGCCGGGGGGGGGGCCGCCCCGCTGTGCCAAGATATCAACACACCGGAGCCACAAGTTTCATTTCTCATGACCTAACTGTCAAGTCGGCGCATTGACTCTAATTGCACGTACACCGTAACTTCACGGTTCCGTTTGCCCTTAAATCCTAACAAGCCTCCCAGTACCTGCTGATGAGATCTATCCCCGCTGCATCCAAACACGACAGGAAAGGTTTTTTTATTTTATTTATTTTTTTTAGTAACGGCTTTAAGGCTTGCTTGCTGTTCAGGACATTATTAACACTTTCTCGCCATCTCAGCCATTGAACTTTTTCAAAATTGCCAATGGGGTCATAGCGGCCTCTCTTGACAATTACCCTGCTTCTCAAGTTTAGAGGGTGTCTGGGAGGTGTGATGCCCCTTCCACTCCTCAGATCATACTCCGAGGGATATTCCTCGACATTTGGTCCCATCCTTGAAAACGTACTCAGACAGAAGGTATAAGACCTTCTCTGGAGGTACCGCCACTCACCCACACTCTGATCCATAAATAAGCACAAATATTTTCATCACTGCGGGAGAAATGCTTTTTGGAATGGAGGCTGTATTGCTTTGACCTCCTGCTGGGCGAATGAACAACGGGCCTTGCCATGTCCTGTTTTGGTGTCTTCTTCAGTCCCGTTGTCATTGCTGAGAAGGCTACTCAGGTATGGGAAATCATTCACAAACTCTAGTGGGTTTCCAATACACGATTAGTGGCTGGAGAGTGGCATTAACACAACAGCAACGTTGTCCAGTCCGATGTTGGTTACGGTAGTTTATGAAGAGAATTTATATAGCATGAGGCCAACTTTATTTTGTGACTACTTAAGGTTTGTTCTGCCAGACCAAAATTATGCACTGGTTACCTTCTGTGTGTAAAAACAGTCGCTGTTGATTTCAGAATAAATACACCTGTTTGTAAGATTCAAGAGTTTTTTTTTAACTTACTTTGGTTCGAACATTTTTGAGTCAAATTTATGGAACCGAAGCCATGCTAAACCGACATTGGATCTGGGTCGCCAAACACTGGACCAAATGAAGAGCTCAAAATGACCAAATTCCTCATTAAGATGACAACTCATTAGTAATGCTTTGTAGAGAACAAGGGTATTGCATTTAACCGAAGGGTTGCCAGTTAAAAAAACCCAACAATGCTGCTGTACCCTTGAGCGCTGTACTTTACCTGAATTGCTTCAGTAAACAAAGAGCTTGATAAATCACTAAAATGTAAGCCACGTATGTGACTCTGGATAAGCGGCTCTGCTAAACAACAGCCACAATAACAATATTAATAACAATAACAATAATTTTGCAAAAGCAAGTGGTCAAACTAATTTGACTTTTTTATGTAAAGCCCTAAAGTATACAAGGCTTTAGTTTTTATACTCTGTTGTTGTGAGATGTAGCGTATCATTACACAAATTGTGCACTGTACTGTTGGGTTCACAGCAAGTGCCGAGCCGCATGTTGTTTCTAATTTGTTTGTGTGATCTTTTACTTTACGTCATCATACTTTAGGGCCCCACAGGCCTTTTACACTCATGTGTTACTCTGTCTCTTACTATTGCCCTGTTACGGACATAACAAGTTTAAACAAGACTGTTTCAGTGGTTATCAGAATGGATATTTATTTTTTCTATTTTATTAATTTCTTGTAAAGTTGCACTATTGAGTTTATTTGTTTGTTTCTGATTTGGAAGGAGAAACCCTTCACTTGCACACTGTTAATGTGACTGGGTGAATGTTTCTTTAATTGACTGTTTCATAATTGGTAATTGCAGTTAGTTGCAATTGAGTAATTGATATGAATATGCTCAGCTGTGCCTGTTTAACTATTTAGATCGTTATTTAATCTCATTTTAGCAAGCTGAGTGAGGAAAAAAAAATGTGTGGCTCACTGAGTAGCTGGTTTTAGGGAATTACTTTATTACTTTATTACTTTATTACTTTATTACTTTATTACTTTATTACTTTATTACTTAATAACTAGGGCTGTCAAAGTCACCGTGTGCGATTAATTTCAAATGCTTGAATTTAGATATAGCTTTGCTGATTACGTAAGCTTGAATGATGGAGAAAGTAGCTTTTAAACGGCCAGTTTTATTAGAAAACTCTTACAGATGGGTCTTTGTATAAAATCAAAGTTATTTGCAGCTACTGTAAGGAGGAATTTGTGTATCACCCAAGTACATCGAGTCTGACGTATCATTTACAAGCAAAACACAGAGTTGACGCCGGCAGCAGTAGTGAGAGGGCTAGCAATGCAGGACCGCAGCAGCCTACTGTTATAGGGTTTGTGCGCAGGAGGCAACTAGCAAGCTAACAAACGCAATAGCAAACTTCCTGATACAGATTATTTTGTGTTTCTTTCCATTACAATAAACATAGTATGCCTTTAACATAACGCACTGCTTTTTAAATGGAAAATTGTTTATTTAGGGAATAAATTTTGAGCACATAAGAATCATGCGATAAATTATTTTAATCGTTTGACAGCCCTAAAAAAAAAAAAAAAAAAAAAAAAAAAAAACCCTGTTCTGGTGTATTGGCCAGCTCAATGACATTGATATTAACTTTATCAAAAACAAATGCGATTGATGGGATGTCCTGTTCAGGGTGTACCCTGCCTCATTTCTGTGCACTGTGACCCTTGAATTAGATGATACTTATGCCACAGCAGTTAAGCAAGCTTTAGGTTTTTCAATTTGCTAGGCATTTTGTGCCAAGCACTTTCTGGCTGACCGGTAAATACAGTGCATTGCGTTTAAACTGTGAAACGTCATTACCTTCCCACTGGGAGCTTTGGATGGGATGTTCGATTCACTAATACTTGTCCATCTTTAATTAATGGGGGTGGGCTAAGACTCTGGCTTCGCTTGATGACCTTCACCTGACACCAAAAAAAGGGAGGAAGACAAAGAGATAAATCTTGCTGTCATGATCAAAGCTCAGAGCACAGATTAGAGATGGACCTTTTATCTTAATGCCAATGTCACCAGCATACCCAATCACAGCCTCTCTTCCTTCGTGCTTTTAATTATCTGTGCAGCCAACTCTCTCAGGCAGATTCTTCAACGTGCCTGTCTCTAGTGATGTTTCTGTCAGAGAAAACCAAGTAGCACATTGGATCATTGTGCTCTCATTTCCCTACCCGCCACGCACTTTTTGACAGGCCAGCCAATCAACCGGCAGACGGCAGTCAGTCTGTTCAGTGGCACTACTTTCAGTACATAGCAAAGACACCTCTGGTTGACTTCTGTGGGTGGTGTGCTGTATTGATTCCAGGTTGTTTTATACTTGTCCTGGTGAGAGAAAATAGTAACAATAAGTAAATTAAGCAAATTAACTGACAAGGGTAGGGTTTACATGCAAACAAAAATGGCGGGATGAATCATTTTTTATGTGTGACAAAATGTTTTTCAGGAACCTTTTTCAAGAATTGGTTCATCAACAGTACCAGGACAAAATACACAATGCAAACATATTCACGAATAGCCAGTGGTACGCTATGGTTTCCATAGCGTCAATATCCACTGTGCTCTAAGACTGCTGTCTCATTCCGTGTTTGATTAAATCCAATGACAATCTTCGCTGCAGAGGTTGCTTGGTTGTGGCTCCATCACTGAGCCACACCACTGTCAGGCACCCTAATTGTCAGCTCCTGCTCGGCCAGAGATAAAAAGCGTGGATAAAAAGCAGACAGCTTTTCAGGTCTGCCCAAGCTTACAACTCTGTAAAATAAAGGCTGTCTGAATGAAAGCTCACCAGAAGGTACACACTGTTATCTTTTCCCTTTACAATTTTGTTGTCAATACAATGTACGTATGAGAAACTAAATAGTTTTTTTTTTCCTGGGACCATGACACTCACCGAAGGTCATACCAGCTGTGTGGAAAGATATTTTAGCCCACTCTGTCTAGAAACGGAAGTTTTCGATATAATCTGAGAGGCTGTCAGTCGACGTGGACGCTTGGGCTGTCATGGCTTTCCATGTAATGAACCGTTACACGTTTAACAGACCCATTGCATATTAAACAGACCCGTTGCATGTTACACAAACCCTGCTGTTGATTGTAAGTCTTTCCAGTGTCATGCAGGGAACTATAAACCAAGTCATTTGTGTCTGCAGAGGTTCTGTCCACCCCCAGTCTGCGACTCATCCCTGGTCTGATGACATTACAGGCCTATAGGTTGTGCACAATTCTGTCTCGAATTGACACGTTTATAATTACCGTAAATATAGTCGGGTGAAAAGTGGGCTTTGAGCTTTGATTCTGCTGCATCACTTCACCGAAATGCAAGGGGCCTCAGTGTAATTGGCACTGCAGCTGTTAAGTACTACTTTCATGACGCCAAGCCTGAAATGAGCAATTTCATCTCTGAAATGACATTTTCTCTGTTCCCCAGCAAAACAGATGTCGGGTGGTAACTCCTTCAAACTGAAAAGTATTAAGGGCTGAAACTTAAAGGCTGTGGGTTTCTAACCAAGGGGGAAACATCTATGTATCCTTGTAAAATGCAGACCAAGCATACGAGTTTGTTTTAGATATATCTGGAGATAAACTAATCAAACAACATGATGCGCTTTTGAGATGTTCCTTAGGTTGAGTTTTTTTAAGGGACGATGTAATATCCAGTTAAGTATTAATTTAAATAGGGAGCGTTTCATTTCAAACCCCACTCTGATAAATTATCTGTGGTGATGTCACTTCAAAAGATCGTTTGTCCTGTAAACTACAGTTTGCACGAAAATATTGAATGGCAGTATTGATCTGTAAATGTCCTTCTGCTTTTTAATCTTGACATGTGACGTGCTCTTACGGTTAAAGGCCTGGATTAATTTGACTATTGTGATATCTCCTTCTCTCCTGCTTCATCCCCGCTGTGTGAGGCTTAAAGAGGAGACAGATATAACCCTTTCCTGAAAGGCGCGGCCAATACACGCTGCATGTTAGCTCTGGTGCCCGACAGCTAAAGGTTTACTTGACCTCATTGCCATCAGACTCGGATCAGCGTACGAGACTGAAAAGCACACTTTGGCCCAAAGCACAATAGCAATGGAGCGTATATGAGCATTATGGACTTGGATTTGTTTTGTCATGGCTGCAGTCGTCTATGAACTGATTTGACCCGAAGAGTCTTGGTGGTGTCAGCCTGAAAGGGGTGATTGATCAGTTTTTATTCTGTGCCAGAACAAATGAATTAAAAGAGAAAACCTGCTGACATTGTGAATGTTTACTCCTGACTGTAGACAGCAACGCATCAGCCTGTATCCTTTATCTGACATACCCCGGCATTGACTTTTCGCCCCGTCTCTTGTGTTGGACAAGTCGGGGCACTTACACCCCAACTCAGGGTTCACCGAAACATCGTGGCACTCTTCCCACACGTCAGAAATTGTTCATTTCCACGCGAATAACATTCTCTCCAGGGTTTTGTGAATCCAAATCAAATCCTATTCCATGGAACCTGAAGCTGAGGAACATTTCAGATAACGCTCTCTGTGTTTTGCCTCATTCTCCAGCTTGGGTGAATTATTTCTTCCCTCCAGCAGTGCAGGAAAGCTTCACAACCCATTTATTTACTTTGCTCTCAGAATATAGCAGCATTGGTGGATGGGAGTGCTGCCTGTTGACATATACAGAAGCTGATTTACTTCACATGGACAGAAGTTTCCTAGTCAGTGTAAGCCACAGGGTAACGGCACGTAGAAGGCCCAACATCTATCAGGCAACCGACAACCATCAGACCTGGCTGACGTTAAAGCCATTTTGAAGCCTGTCTCTCTATGAAACAGGCCGGTGTTCTTTGTGACAGAATGTGGCGTACCGGAGGAAGGTGACGCAGCGTGGGCCTCCCATTCTGCATCGGTAGTCATTATCGGCGGGCCACCGGGGGAGACGTGGATTGAATCAACGTGCTGCGTTATAGAACTGATGGAAACCAAAGATTCCTCACTTTGGAGACGCACACTGGGATGGGTATGCCTTTGCTTTACACAGGTTCCCGTGTGGTTTTTGCAGCATCGGCCTGCACTTTTGTAACTTGATGCACAAATCTTCAGAAGCTCCTCCCTATTGAGCTTTGAAATAATCTTCTACCCTTTTATGACAACTGAAATAAACAGTGAAGACTGAATTAAGATGTAGTTTTTCTCGAGTAACCACAACATCCTAGAGTTGAGGTTTTGTATATGGCTGTTGTTATGGAAATTATTATGTTTGATTTTCTGTCTCTTTCATGATATACATTAATGCAATAATAGATTGCTAGATTATTTCCAACTCTGCAGAGGAATTTTGACGCCTTTGACAAGGCCTCATTGTTTCTAACTCTGCTGAAGAATTACGACGCCTTCGTCAAGGCCTCATTTAACCGTAGACTAGCAGTCTGACCAAGAGCGAGCCTCAAGATAAGGTATTCTTTATGTCCTGTTTAGACTTAGCCCTGTCTGGGAATCTTTATGTTCTGTTTAGGTTTATTTCGACTCCCTTCTGTCTGACGGTTTGAGCCCTATCTGGGAAGGAGTTTGGCTGACCTCTCACCTCCAGGAGAGAGGGGGGCTGTGGAAGGTTAATGAAAAGAATGTTCTGTACTTCCTTTGTATGATGACGTGTTCTGTATGTGTATAAGAATGGCGTGAACCCCTTGATGGGGGGCTCTCTCTCTCTCTCTTGCTCTCACTTGTGAGGTGGAGAGACCCTGTCGGTCGACATTAAAATCTGACTCTGTATGTAACATCTCAAGACTTTGTCTCACCGAATTAGGAGATTCACCTTAGAATTTCCACAACACTGTTCACATAGATATATTGGTTGGTTTGCCCTAGACTGTTACACTGTTCAAACTGCCATATGAAATAATGGAGTTATATCTAGGGATATTAGTACATCACCCAGTCAGTGAAACTAGACTTTCTATATCAGTTAAAACAAGGCTACAGGTGTGAGGTGAGCTTTATATGTCTTTCGAATACCAGGAATATCTGAATCCAAATTTGGTGCACGGAGGGCCACTGGGTTCATTTGTCTGTCCTTTTTGACTTCCTGGTCGATTTTATGCTTTTGGAGAGACATTAGCAGCATGGTCACTACTGAGAAGATTCACTGCTGTACCAAAACTACTGTCGATTTGGAAAATATGGCTCTGACTGTGGAGCACCAGAGCCTTTGAAATAACACACACACACACACACATATATACATAAATGGATGCTGCCCTAAGACCTAATTTTTAAACCTGTTTTGATATAGTCAATAAAAACAGAAGACGTGGGAGCAACTTGTGAGGATGATGACTTCTCTCCTCCATGGATACTTCAGGTTGTTGTGGCAAAACTTGTGACAAACAGTACCACGTTATATGGGAAATTAAAACTAGACGATGGAACATATCTTTGAGCAACAAAAATGACGTATTGCTGCTTTAAATCGGTTATTGGAAGTTAACGCTTGCACAAGCAATCCGGTTTTATGACGGGCCCATCGAAGCACCTGGAGGTCACCACGTCCGTAATTATAGCCACGCCTCTCTGGGTCAGGGAGCCAGGGCCCCTCGACCTGAATCTATCATTACCCAATTAAAGATTGAACTTGATTACGTGCCGGGACACAGAGCTCCCACTCATTATGGATAATTTAATCAGACAACGATGGCTGCCTTAATGGGGCTCGGATTCCTTTCTCCTCAGTACACAGTTTTAAAGCGTGCTGGTAAAGCAAGTGCTTCACTCCCTTAAAATAGAATTTAATTTTAAAGCTTTTTTATATCTCTGTGTGAATTATGTGCTAGTTGATTTGTATGTGGTTTTAGTTTAAATTAAATAAAATAAACGTATGGAAAGCAGTTTCTTGCCCCTTACTCAAAAGCTAGTATCAACCAGAGTAAACCTGATCGGATAAATCTCAGATTAACGTTATTTTTGATTTCCAAAAAATGAAATTCCAAAAATAAAACATGTTGGAGCAGACTAGTTTATCACTTCCTTATTCAGTGCAAAAAAGGTGTTTTATGAAATATCACGTTTGATATCAGGCCCAGTGTAATTTTAAAACCAGTGACTGGTGTAGCAGAAAAAAGCCTTCACTGGCGAGAAGCTTTCTTTGGCTGTGGCCACATAGGCGACCACGTTGCCATCAATCATGTTTCCAGTGCCATCCCTCACAGTTCATTTTTAGTGAACGAGAAAATGGCCGACGGACCACAAGAAGCGTGCTCACTCAACGTCCCGCGGTTTTACACAGCAATTTTCATTTCTGTCCTTAATGAATCGCAGCATAAGGCCAAAGCTAGACTGGAGTGGCTTAAGGCTAACAAAGGGAATTTCCTTGAGTGGTCCAGTCAGAGTTTGGGCTTAAATCCTGAATTTTGAATGCAATAAAGATCATTCCGTTTTCTTGATTCCTTAAAATCTTTCTGACGTTTATCTTATCCAACCCTCCGAATATGTCAGCTTGAGCAGTCTAGTTTTGTAAAAATGTGTTTTTTATAATTCAACAAATTGTCAAACTCAGGTAGGGTCTGAATACATTTGCCAGAAAACGCAGATAAAAAAAAGACTCTTATAGATCTGCACGGCATTTTCTACTGGGTTGATAACAAAAAAAATGTAACATTGTACATTGAAAACGGGCATCAGTGTAGGATTTTCCTAAAGTGGAAACAAGCTGCAATGTAGGATGGGCTTGTATGCTGCTCTGTCTATTTTCCCTTCGGTCTTAACAAGACTCCCAGTTCTTGATGAAGAGAAGATTCCCCACAGCACAGTGCTGTCACTACCATACTTGACCGTAGGGATGGTGCTGAGTTTGCGGCAAATATAATGCTTGGCATTGAGTCCAAAAAGTTGAAATTATGCTGAATTATGCTTTGTTGCAAACTCCATGTGGGATTTTGAAATCCAGTTTTTTTTTTTTTTTTTTTTCAGTAATGGTTTCCTTCCTGCCACCCTGCCATACAAGCTAGCTTTGAGCATTCAGGACTTATGCACATTTTCTCCCGTCTAGGCCATTTAACTGAAGTGAGGATATTCAGAGACAACGTTTTATGTGCTATTCTCTGAAAACTTTATCCTTCAGTTGTTTAATAATGTGAACAATAATTTTATTTCTATAGCGTTTATCATGCAAACCAGCTCGTAGTGCTCACAGAAGACAGAGACAGCCAAGTATTCACTACCTGACCAAGGAACTTCACAGAGACCGGTGTTTTTATTCTAGAATCATTATATCACACCAGCTAAAAGTAATTATTTGGTTTAACATGGTGAATACTAATGCAAACAAGACTTCTTATTTTTCTTTTCTTTTATTTGGAATGCATTGAGTTGGGAGGTGTTGTGGAAGTCGTTTCTCAGGGCGGAGAATGCATGTGAGGTAAAGTTACATTACAACTTGAACATGCACAGTAACCGAATCAAAAGGACAGATTCACACAAACCGTCTGAGAGAGAGAGGGAGACGACATCCCTCCGGGCGCTCAATGGAAACCCGTTCCGGAAAGCTCTTTAAAGCGACGCTGAGCACTTGTCAACACTTTGCTTGGGGCGCGTGCCCATGTCTTCCTATATTTTCACGTGTCTTGTCCATTACAAATTTATGTTATTGGTTCAAAGGCTGCACCGCTAATGCCATTAGATGTCTATTTAGACCAGCTTTACTGGATATTTCATATATAAAGTGGTTTTCTGCCATGCTTTCAGTTCCATTACTTGCGGATAGGGAGTGTTTAACGCTGTTGCAGGCTACATATGGACTGGGGCTGAGAGGAGTATTCTTCTCAGAAATGCAGCCCTCTCGGGGTATTACACTGTGCACAGTGCATTGACAAACTACGGTGGAATGTCGAAGGCTATTTAGTTGCCTGCGTTTGCCCATGCCTACCACAAAGGGGCCGGGTGCATATACATTAAAGGTACTTCCTCGATGGCACTTCAATTAAGGGCCAAGTAACGTTCACGGTCCAGTCGTTTCTAGATCAATTGCTTTGCACACATGTCAGACTTTTCCTGTGGAGTAAAATACGTTAATGCATGATTAATAGATTTGCATTTGAACTAGTCACGTGATCGCAGTCCTTTCTGCTGAATAATTAAGATTAAGAAGAGCCCACAGATGGATGACTGCCATGAACTGCTTGTGTGGAAGGGCTACAGTTGATGAGAGCAACATGCTTTTATAGTGTAATGTGCTTCCTATTCATCCCCGACAATACCGCCTTCCCTGTGCCTCGATATTTATTGTGGGAACAGTTTTGCTAGGCCGTTGTAATGTGGAGTCAAAATAAAAAGACATATAGTGTGTTTTCCAGGCAGGTTCGCTGCAGTTTGTATGAAAATCCATTTATCGGACGTGTATAGACTCACTGTTTCAGTCGAGAGAACCTTGTAATGTGAAGCTTTACAATGAGGTTTATTTGTCTCTCCCCTCCAAGGTTTGCTGGTCGGACATGAAAGCCTATTACTACGCCAGGGCTTTTATGATTATAGCCCTACATGCTGAGAATGGGAATAAAACTGCGAGCCCTCGCTGGCAGCCCCAACAGCAGGGTGGGCCCCATACATCTTTACATGCGTGCAGGAAGAAGCATCCCTCGTCAGACCCCGGTCTCTAGATGCAGTGCGATTGAGAACTCCGAGGGCTCTCCCAGAGAATGCCTTTTGCCTGTGCCGGGACGGAGAGAACAATAGCCGCATCTAACCCATACGCTGAGAGGACGTGTGCGTGTGAGGGGTAGGGGTGTGGGTAACAAATGTGTACCATGGCGATGAAGGGGGTTGTTGTATTTTGCAGGCATGGTGGCCGTTGGCACGCCATGCGCGGTGAGCTCCAGACCCGGATGGTCCCCGACGACCCATTTATATCTGCTGTGACATTGATGTGTATCTTTCTTTAAAGGGGATCTACAAATGGGAGCTTTGCTTTTTTTCAACCTCTTTTGCAATGATTTGCAGAATTTGGAGAAAGCAGGTGTCTGCTACTGAGGTCTGCCAATGCTTTCAGCTGAGCTATTAATGAGGAAGATAATTAACCCACCGCCAGTTTTCGCATTCGAGGCAGACCCATGTGCTCTTCTCCCTTTCTGTGGAACTTGACAGGAGCAGATAAAGGGGGAAGGTGCGCCCCCGGTTTGTTCCGAGGGAATTTAGTTCTCATCTCGTCAGTTCCACGTTCTTCATTTGCTAATCCGTTCTGGGAATAGCGATACACGCTTTCCTTTGATGTCCTAAGGCCTTAACATTCGCTCTCTGACTTCTGATCTGCACGCGGCACATTTACCCACCAAATGAGTCCGGCACAGCCTTTACCAGAGCGCAATGAACTCCAATGCTTCCGCTGGTGAGATTTATATTAAAGGCTGAGGAGCTGTGTATCGAATTATGCTGCCTCTTGCTACTCAATTCTTGGAAAGTGTGCTTACAAGCCTGGGATTGTCAGGGTGTGATGTAGGTTTAAATTCGCATTTGAGTTATTGGATATCGGCTTAGCAGCAGCTGATTTAATTCTATTGATTTAATTCAACTTGGGAAATATGACTAACATTCAAATAGACCTTTTCATAATGTTGTACATCACTAAGAATTATGTTTTGATCTTGAGTTCAGAAATGTTTTGTTAGATCCGCTGGGATAAATGCAGGTAAATACTAGCAGATCAGCCCCACAGGAAATTACTTGAGCTTATCACAAACACAATTAATGATCAGAATCCATGGATGTCTCCTGTTTTAAGTAGGAATGTTTGTCCACATTACTAAACTGTGTTGGTGACACAGATATTGTCCCTTCGTGTAAACAACTTTGTGATTTCATCAGAACAAGACCCCCTCCTTTCAAAAAAATAAAGAAGGTTGATTCATCATTTTTAATTGGCCCTTAATGAAGTTTCTGTCTGTTAATAAAACCAAGATCTTTTCTTTTTAGGAGTAATGAACCTCAGAAGGAAGTGATTAAATTCATTATTAAACAGGTAGGATTTTAAAAGCCTCAGTGATTAATTCCCCTGGTGATACATCCATTACAGAATATTCTAAAAATAACGCTGGACGTAAATTGTGCCAATTTTCACCTAAGGCCTGCCTTCCCCAACCCCTTCTCTGTCTGCCAAAGACACAAGGAGAATACCTGTTTTTATTCGTGATTTGAGATTTTAAAAAGCCAGACGAGCAACCAGAATATGTTAAATCAAGTCTTTGCACATCAATCTTTATCACAGAAAAGGTGATAAACGCACATTAAAAATTTTAGCTGTTAGTCGAGCCGTTTGGGAGGATTAACAACAGCATCCCACACCTTTAACCTACCTGAACTATAAAGTGGAGATTGTCCAAAGAAACTTGGAATATGCTGGGGGTTTGTTTAAAGACTTGGTCTGCTGAAACCTGCTGAGCGTTTTGCTTTCCTGGCAGGTGAGTACAGCCATATACCTACCATAAAACACATCACATTTCAAGCCACATGACAACCTCCACTGTGATGAAGCATGCAGCCTGATTTGCCAAACGAACAGAAAATATAAATGGGTTTTGAATGTATTCAGAGGTAATCTGCCATAAAGAGAAAGACTTGCTGTGACTCGAGGGGTTTTCGCAAGGGAATGCAGCTTGTGATGTGGAACATGGTCCTCGATGCATATAAACAGCTGGCTGATAGAAAGCATGGTTACAGGAGTGCTGTGTGCATGTTGCAAATAGGTAGCATAATATTACAGAGTTTGCTTATGGGGATTTAAAATGATGAGCAGAAGTGGTTCTGTGAGCTTTTCCCATGCAGGAGAGTGTGAGCCAGGTCAGGAAGCAAATCACTGAAGCAGGCCACCACTATCTGTTTTTATACAACCATCTGGCAGGTCAGGGAGGGCTGGAACCTGTCTGAGACTCCTGCAGCTCCAGCAGGTGGCGCCAGCATGGAGTGGCACCTGCCAACGGTAATGGTAGCCCTACCACCCCAGGCGGCTCGTTAAGCTCTCTACCGTATTTTAGAGAAGGGGTTCATGAACAGCAGATGCCTCTGGCTTGGAGTGGGGGTTGTTTAGGTTCAAAGTTATGAGTGCCTTCTCTCCTTTGCAAATACTGCTTACAGAAAATCCGCTGCTTAATGCAAACAGTGAGTGTACCCTCGACAAATCCCTCCCATGCACTGATTTGACTCACTAGAGACAATTTACCCGTGCTTTCAAGTTTGTAGTAGGTGTACGCTGTGCGTACCTAGTATTAATTTGACACTGATATTGCCCTACAATTGATCCCAGTTCCCTCAACTTGTCTGCATGAACCAACATCTGGCATCATATGAAGACTTTCATGAAGATTTATATACTCTTGGAATGATCCTCAAAATATTTTTGAATAGCAGAACCATGCGAGTGCTAGAGGCGTTCATGAATCGCAATTACGTTTCTTTCCAGACACTGGACAGCCAGTGTCTTTGGATCGCCAGGATGTGAGTCTCTTAACTTATCATGAGTAATTGCTTGACGCTGTGATATTAAAGCATTCCAGCGATCTCTTGAGACCTTCCTACAGCACTTTGGTAAACACCGCGAGCTCCAAGCTCAGAGCGGCAAAGTGGGGTCAATGGCAGAGCACACGACCTTGGTTCTCAATAAGAAAGGAAGAAAATATGAGCTTGCCAAAGTGTCTGCATCGAATCACATCGAGTCAGCAGTTCTATCACTCACAGCCTGCCTTGGGTTGACTAGATACCTGTTCTCCACAAGACTAAGTTGCTTTGCTGTGCTCTAAGTGAGACCACAATCAGTTCTTTTTTTTCTTTATGAGAAACATAGCGAGCACACGTTGGTCCTCAATCTGTTTTTCGACAATCGCATAAATGCGATGTCCTGTCCAAAGTGACTCAACCCCGGCCCAATTACCGCTCCGTTCTCCTGCGTGACCCTTCCTCTTCGTCCGCCACACAACTTTCACAACTGAGCATTGGCAGGCTGTTCGCATGACCCGTAAGGCCGAACTTGTGAATTTGAGCTTGTAGGATTTTGAAGGCGGAGTTGAAAGGTAATATGCCATAGGGGCCCTTCCTCAGGAGAAAGAAATCACGCCCTTAATATTAATGAGAGTGATTGTAAGGCTGAGCTTTTCTGCAACACCGAATTAAGCCTTTTTCTTGTAAAAGCTCTATAAAATCTACTAATGTCAGGATTTAAATGCCTAAGTTCATTCCAGAATGTTGTATTTTCTACTTCTCTTTATGCCTGAAGGAGTTTGTTGTGTGGCAAAAGTATTCCTTAGACTCAGTCTTCCTTGCTTGCCAGTAAATGGTTGAAAACATGAATAAATAACTAGCACATTAATATCATTACTGCACTTTCCTAATGTTGTTGTTGATTGAATTCATTCCCTTTGGCTGTTAAACAATAACATTTCACTGTCTGCTTTGCTGTTGATGGTCATACTACCAACATTTCTTGAGCCAGCGTTGGAGGAATTCTGCCCCAGAGAAACTTAAAACTGCCTGTTTTCAGGTGAAGCAGGCCAGAGCGTGACCGTAATTAGTCTTTATTTGGACTGATGAGTGGGATAGGCAAAGAGGTCAGGATCCCTATTAGGCCATTCATTAAACCTACCAGAGTTCTCAAAACTTGACTTGTTAATTACAGGGCTGGAGAATGCAGGAGTCACAGGTACATTAACAAGCTAAAAGCGTCCAATTGGCAAACAAACAACTTGGGGGCACACAGTACGCCTGCTGGGCCAGAGCTGACAGGGTTAGAGACCCAGTGCTTAGGAACGCTTCCTGCACCATTGACCCCTTGCTCATTTGTGGGACCTCCTGGACCTGTTTCAAGTTCCTTTGCAAATAACACATTTTAATAAGCCAATTAACTTAACAAAAAGGGCTATAGTGAGTATTTATTTTTTCTTCTTCTTCAGTATAAGCAGCAAACGGGCTAATTCATCAATCCGTATGCATCAGTGAGTTTGTTGCAGTCTCCGGGCAGATAGAGGATGAGAAGGCTGAGTTACTGAAGTCATGGGTGAACTCGAATCAGTGGTTTCCACAAGTAACGTGATTTCAGCACAAGCCACAGTGAAAATACTGGTTCTGTTCCCAGAGATTTATAAATGTTGCTGCACTTGCTTTGAGGACAACATGGTTCATATCAGCACAGGTGCATCTTAGTTTGCTTTTTGAAAGGCTTGGTTTAATGCATTAGAAAACTTTGTCTCTGAAAAAATCCACTCTTTATTTGAAGATTACAAAAAACGTGGGCTACGGCTTCAGTAAAACTCAATCTTACGTGGCTATGGAAAGGCCACAGACAAATCAGTAATTTGATTCAGCATTATAAAGTATGTTCCTGGATATAGCAGCTGTGTGGAATGTCACTGTGATGAAATATGGTGGACTATTTTTAAAAATACACAGGAGGGCTTTAGCTCTGTGAAACAGATTACACGCAAACTAACCACACGGTATGGAGGCGACAGGTGGTAGTTAATGAGTGGTTAATATTGCCCCGGGTGTTCACTGAGTTCTTTTTGTTTATTTTATTTTTTTCCCCACGAGGAATATTGAAATAAATGGATTTGCTGAAACGCCAACCGAGCAAACCTTGATGGAACATGAGTGTTAACCAATGCAACGAGGCAGCCTTGCAGGACTGAATACCCAGCGGAGAAAACGGTGACGGGCACCGCTGACACCGGAGAGAGGGATATTTTGAGCTCTGAGGTTCCAGGCCCCCCGGAAGAGTCCCTGTGCTTTGTGTTCCCAGATTAGATTGTTGGGTTTGTGAGAGCCTGTTTGGCCTGCCAGGTAAACGCCACCGTGGCGCAGAGATAACAGCCGATGTTTCCAGCGCCTGGGGTAATTTCCGGCAGGAATCCTGTCGTCTGCTGCGGTGCCCCCGTCTCCCGTTTGCCCGCGAGTTGCCAGTAAACGGAATCACATCACAATGGAACCACATCTGAGGAATGTCCCTCTGCCATCGTAATGTGTGTGTGTGTGTTTTTTTTTTTTCTTTCACTACAATGTGAAAAGATTAAGAATGTATATTCTTGGCTGACCAGCATCGACCCAGCGTTTTTTTCTTTAAGGAGTTTTGTTTCTCAATTTGTCCCATTCTCATTTGTATCATGGGTATTGGACTTTTTATATTTCTGAGGTAATTTACAGTGCACACAAATACAGCCAATGAGCAATTTTTTTTCCTTTAGAATCAGGTCGTTTGCTATCTTTGATTTGTGGCCCCCTTTTGACCACTTTTCTACCTTGGGCTTATTGGTGAATACTGTTATTATTTCTCTTCCAGACTGAAACTGTCTTGAATGTGCCTTAACCCTATGTGTGATCGCTTCAGCTGGAGAAAGTGTGACCCGGGCAGAGAAACGCATTGCAGATTGGCTTGTCCGTGGAGACGACATACTATCCTTAATGCAATTGTGTCTGCTTGGAGAAAACTAAAGGTTGTGTTAATCTTTTCAAACTTGTGGTGGGGGATAAAATGAATTCTGGTCCGGAGAAAACCTAACAAATTTTGCAGGGGTGCGGATTGAATGTACGATGTTGGTTTGTCAGGACAAAACTTGCTGCACCACTCCCCGGCCTGGTGTGACTCAACCACAGCAGAACAGCATTTCGCTGTCAAAGAGACGCAATCCCTGAGGCAGAACCACCTCTGAAATGGCAAGCCATCAAACGCTCCAATCGTCTATCACTTAGACCGAGGCTATGTCCCCTCTCCATAGTCATGTGTACTGTGAAGCACCATTGGTCTATAGCAGGGAAGAAACGGGTTTTGAGACAGGAGCCTGTGGGAAATACTGACTACATCTCCCATGAAGACAGTCTTGTCTGTCTGGGAGAAAAAATAAATAAATCGATGCATATTTGTAGCATGCACTGATTGTCTTTATTTCATTACTGTTCATTCATTGACGGCATGAGGCACTGGTTTAACAGTGTGGCTTTCCTGCACCCCCAAGGGACTGAATGTTAAAAGCCCGCTTAGCAAATGTGAAATGAAAATTATTTTAATTCCTCGATTGTTCTGCAGACCTAGGTTTAATTAATTTTTCAGCTTTATGACAAAATTACCTGCAGTAATACGTTCCATTCATTAACCCCAGACTATATGCCCTGTTTGCTTTCATTTATTTCCTTGGGTTCATCCCTTACAGCCTGATATAGACTAATGAATACCAGGCCCAGAATTCTTCTTTCGGTTCATAACCATCTCTAAGTACTTTTTCTAAACCCTGCATGTATTTCTGTTGGCTGAGAGAAAGCTCCGGTGAGAGGTTAGGTAAACTAATTCATGCTAATTGCTGATTGGGTCAATGGTGAAGACGAAACGCAAAACGTAAATAAAAGGGGTCCCGTGCAATAAATTCTCAGGGTTTGTGAGATGAGAGGCAAGGTTGGATTGCAGATGCTTGACAAACGAGGTACGCTGTAATGCAGAATGAATCTCCCCTGTCACTCCTTGTGAGATTGTGTACGATGACGGTTGCTAAGCCACACCGGACGCCAGTCGGCTGTAGTGGAACATGACAACGCGGCCAGCCATTCACTGTCAATGAGATGCAATCCCAGTGGCAGAACCGCCTCTGAAATGGCAAGCCATCAAATGCTCCAATCGTCTATCACTTAGTCCGAGGCTATGTTCCATCTCCATAGGCATGTGCGCTGTGAAGCACCGTTGGTTTGAGGCAGGAGCCTGTGGGAATTACTGACGAGATCTCCCATAGAGATCATGTTCGCCTGAAATCTAAAGAGGATTCACATCTGTACGTGTACAGATACATTCCTGTGTGTTTGTGGCTGCTTATTTAATCAGTCATTAGCATTAGCAATATTAGTGCAGCAATCAGGACCCTTCTCACCACTGCTCCCCAAATGCCCAATGTTTGGAAAAATTAGCAGAGTTAATATGTTAATTTTAAACAAAGTACCGTATTTAGAAAGGGAGAATTTGTCCAAATGGGCCGTTATTTGTTTCCACACATCTGGCCTCTGAGCCACTGGGGAAAACTAGAAAGACAAGGGGGCATGAGAGCACTGCTATCATAGTGATGTTCTTCCAGAAGGCGCTGGCTGCACTTGCAGGTTACGGCTCCCGTCCCCACTGCTTGTGAACAGCAGCACATACAAGCCGAATCACAGAATGCCGCATTCACATCTCTCACTTCATATACTATGGCAAAGGGCAACATTTCTGGCCCTCTCTCACGTCCTAGTGGACACCCGAAACCACCTACGTTTCTGTTCCTCTCTCACGTCCTAGTGGCCCCGTGAACCCACCTACGTTTCTGGCTCTCTCTTGCATCCTAAAGGCCCTTTGAACCCACCAACCCACAAAGAGGAGATGCATCCAGTTTTACAAAAAATGAGGGGGGGCCGGTGCACAATGTCGAATGGAGGATTTTTTTGCCCCATTGAAAACCGGAGGACAGCAAGACGGACAAGAGGTAACTGACTGTGAATCATAAAAGGATAAAAGCAGAGAGCCGACTATCTCCCCTCATAAATTTTAATTGATTTTTATGATCACTTTGTGTTTCCAGCATAGATCCACGGCACAACCCATTGTGTTCAGAACGGAAATTGTACTATTATATTGCACAGTTTAGCTAAATTGTAAGTTAAAGAGGAAAACTAGAAAAATGAAACCGGTTTCTATGTCCAAGTGAGTGCAAAATTTCAGAACCCTGTGTAAAAGCACAGCAACATCACTGAGTTTACACTAATTACATTTTATATATCAATCCATTTCATAAATTAATTTTCTGTACAGTGTATTGCAAGATTAAAGATAAAATATTGTAAAATTAAATCCCCTAGTGACCTGGCTGGAAACTGCCATCTAGCAACACTCAATAAATATCGGATTTTTAATTACACTGTCATTTGAGTCTGTGCACTTCGATATTGGAGATACAGGTAGTGGTTTCAAAGGTTTGAATGAAAAGATCTGTGACTTCTTACCACCCACACCTGGCGGGTATTCTTCAGAGTTAAAATAATCTTCTTTCTGTTTCCCAGTACTGAGATTATCGAGTAATGTAGTCAACTACTCAGATTTATATATA
>JAOYSI010031797.1:7459-22785 GCA_025775065.1 Hiodon alosoides
AGCTGCTGCTAACTTGCTCTTAACTAGGAGTGTAGCTGCTACAGATGTGCTCTTAACTAGGAGTGTAGCTGCTGCTAACTTGCTCTTAACTAGGAGTGTAGCTGCTGCTAACTTGCTCTTAACTAGGAGTGTAGATACTAGTACTGTCAGGACCACTTTCGACCGTCAGATGACTGTTTCTATCATGGTTTTTGAAATTTGTGTTTACTGGGCATTCAAAATGGTTGATAGCTTTGGACAAAATGACGCAGTGGTTAAACACCAGAAGTTAAAATCCAAATGAAAGGACCTACTGTAGTATGCCTGAGATGGGTAATTAAACTGAAGAGTGTGTAACGCTGTGTATAGAGGAGTCAAAGCCAGTCATTTTATCCCCGTCTTCTGTTTAGCTTGATTAAGAGAATGGCCCATACTGCGCTAGTGATCGCAGCCTGCTCAGGATAGGAAACCATTAAGTGAAGCTGAGGTACAAGCGCGCATATTGTATGCACTCGCACACAAACTCTTCTGGGGCTCATTAAGTCTCAGTCTGTGCTGAACTGGCCAGAGTTTTCTATGACAGCACTGGCCCAGTATTAGGATGGCTGCTTGGTGGGAATCAGTCCATCACTGTCAATCCATCCTGCTAAACAAGTCGGATGAGTTGTTTTACCAGTTGGATAGGCTCTACAGGAACAATTAAGAATTCTGTTTAATATAGTTACTGGTCGTTCTGACAAGTCGCTATCAATTTAATCTGAAATAAGAACCACGCAGGGTTCTATAAATATTTTGAAGTTAGAGTGGAGCCTTTAGGGCAAAAAGGGATAAAGGGAATTGAAAAGTGTGTGTGTGTGTGTGTGTGTGTGTGTGTGTGTGGCTAATATATTTGACAACTTGCGGCTGTACAAATGAAGTGGTGCGTCAGGGTGTGGGCTGTTTGTTCTAGACGAACTCGACACCCTGAGCCTCAACACTGATTTAGAGGTCAGACTTCGTTTCACTTCCCACAGAAGATGAGTGCTCTGATAAATTGGATGCAAATAAAAAATGGCACCCGGGATCCGCCGAATTCCACTGTTGGCCTGGCGTGACCCGAGTTTGCCTGTCTTGGCTCATACACTTCTTCTCTTCACCAGAACACTAATCACAGGTGACCACACCTTGCAGGCGTGGAAATGTATTTGCTTGTGTTGACAGTGCACAGGCTTAGAGGGGTTCATGACCAATATAGACCAAGGCCTACAGATGATCCCATTGCTGTATTTTGTGTTTGGCCTGAGACAGGGTTTGCAGAGCAATGAAGCTGACTTTTAGGGCTTTTCTCATGTAATGGTGGATGCTGATTGGTTATGACTGTAGTAAAGCGTTAATGGTCATATTATGGTCATTACAATAATTGTTTAAGAAAGATTCACAGAGAGTGCCAGTGTCAATCAGTGTTTTTTTCACGTCTGAGACTGAATATGGGTCCTCAAAGACCAAAGAATGTATTGGTGTATCCATAAGTTTAATGAAAATACGGCATTTTGATTTCAGCTGGAAGCAGAGATGTAGTCAACATCGCCCCCTACCGCTGCAGCAGAAATGTGCTCAATCTCTTAATATATAATACAGTAGTCGTCATAAGACGGGTTGTATTGGAACGCTTCAAAAATCCCTCAAGGACAACATAGACTCCATATATAACGTCTGTCCAATGCACATTGTCTCTGACTTGCAAGCCATACACGACAGAACTATCAGAAAGCCCAATAAACTGCTGGAAAAATAAGGAAATTCAAATCATTGTGTTGATTTTTCTCCAGTAACATAGCTTTTCATGGACAGATTTGGCAGCCGGCTCCGGTTCCGCCCCCTCGGGCAAACCACTCCGCTCTTTCCCCACCCTCCGATCTGGACTGGCAGATGCCTCGGCCAGTGGGGTCCCTTTGATTGTGGGGGGTGTCCTCTGCTGCTGCGTCCAGCAGTCTGTCGGACAGCTGGTGCTGCTGGAGGGCCCGCCCAAGGGAGATTTATATGCTGTCGACTCTTCTTTGATCGTGAAGTCAGAACAAAGTACTTGGAGGAAGTTTCTAGTTTATATTACCGTAGTGTTTCCTAACTTGTTGCACGTAAGGGGG
This sequence comes from Hiodon alosoides, assembly GCA_025775065.1. NCBI lineage: Eukaryota > Metazoa > Chordata > Actinopteri > Hiodontiformes > Hiodontidae > Hiodon > Hiodon alosoides. The sequence continues at coordinate 9,562 of JAOYSI010031797.1, forward strand.
CACTTAAGGTGATGGCGATATACCCCCTCGAGATCCAAGCTCCATAGTCAATGATCTGTCGCGCCTGTCTGAGAAGACGGCCACTCAGCCTTGTACTGCTGTATACCGCGGGTACCATGGCAAACCCAGCGCGTTATCGTCTCTCTTCACTAACTCTCTAATGCTTAGCTGTCAAAATAAACATTGGCAATGTCTGAGCTCTGAATTCGAAAGTGTGAGGGGAATTGAAGTGGTTCGGTTAGTTTAAGGAAAGATAAAAATGTTTCAACTCGAGAGTTTACTTTAACTACTTAGAATGCTGTCATATAATCTTATAGTTTTGTTACAGTTCTGGCAAAAAGACAACCAAGGACTTTAACCATATCCTGGCAATAGTGTTATGATGATAAACCTTGACATTGTTGTTTGTCTGTTCTGGGCTTTGATCTGCGAGCATGGATTGTTTTGTATTGAACAAATATTTAGGACAATGATCTAGAGAAGTTAGTAAAGATTCTTAGACGCCTGTAAAACTGTGAATCTCTTCGCCGACGGCACAACTTTTTTGTAATCCTGGCCACGTTAATTGGATTATACAGTTCATATCCCTGAGCTCTGCTGTTGTGCACCCCTGGTCGCTATTGAAATTTCATAAGGTTTAAAATGATGTCTCCAGATACAAAGAGCGAGTCCCGTTTGATTGATTGGTGAAACGTCCGACATGACAGGAATGGAATCATTACAGAGGGGAGCACAGAAGCCAATTAAATTAGCATCAAGGTAGCCTGGCATCTCGTGTAATATAAGGAAAGGGGGAAGATGGGGAGATCTCAGAGGTGGAGTAGGAGAGGCTTGAGAACAAACACCGCTGACTGGGGGGGGGGTCCTGTTAATTTTCTCTCCTCCAGAAAATTACAAATCACAGCCTCATCTCCAACAAACGGAACGCAGATGAACCGTGTGCAGCAAAATGAACCAAAAGCCCGGCATTGCTAATGACGGCTGGCGAGAGCTGTCCCGCCGTTTTCTCTGCAAATGAATGCTTTCCTCTCCTGACGTTGGCTCTGTGTCAAGGACGTTACGTGTCCAGCATGTCGACAAAGCGGGATGGTGCCCTGGAATGGACGCGAAACAACGCTGCAGTGTTTCAGCGAATCGCCACCACGTCTCCCTCTGGCCAAAAGTAAAACTTTTCAGGTTCAGCGATGGAATTGGAGAGCACCTCGTTTAGTAGGTAGCGCACGCGCTTACTTGAGTGCTGTTAACCATGTGGCGAGTCCAATGGAGACCAATGGAGAGTCCCATGCCACAGAGCAATTCCGTTGCTGACATCATGACATCCTGTGCAGGACTCTTGTATCGCTAATTTCCATGATAGGGGCTCCATGGGAGATTTCCATCTGTGCAGTACGCATTACTGATACAGATACAGATGTACACTTTCCTCAAACAAGTCATGACAAGTTTATTATTATTAGCATTATTACTTTTTTCAACCGAAGACACCATTATCGAGACACATACGTCAGCGTGAAAGAAAGATATAATTCTGTGCAAACAATATCTTTCAGCTAGAGGCCAGCAACGGCTGAGCTGGAACTTACTGATGATTGGTGGGAACCTAAAACGTAACAAAATATAAAAACCAATGCTGGAAACCCGCTAATCGCACGTTACGTAGCTATATTTACATAGCTTTTTCTTTTTGAGTAGAAGTCAAATAATTACAAAAGAAAAATCTATTAAATTTAATTAATTGCAGTTAGCGTGTCGTTAAAGTTATGATTTAGCCCCCCCAGCCCAAGTGTAGGTCAAGGCAGTCAGTAGCTTGACCGTTCAAAGATATTTCCTCATGAAGGCTAGAAGCATACGAGGAAACTAAACCTCTTTTTCTTCAAGTCAGGTGATCATTCCACTAAATTATTAATCAACAGGCTCCATCACCCAGTTGCGATTGGCTTTCTCTCCTTAATTGGCTCCTATGTCATTACCTCCTACCGTCATGGCCAGATCATTGCTTCATTGCTTTGATGGATGGTGCTGCTGGTTGCACCTGTAATTGTGGTAGGAAGTCGGTCTCCGTGTGGAGCGTTTCCCAGCGTTTGGAAAGTCGAACCTCAGACAGTCGATGCTCATCTGGGACCTGTTATTTTCCCCCTTCTCGCTCCCTCGATCATTTTTCCTCCATCAGCAAATTGGAATCCCGTTTTAATTATTCTCCCATCACAGAGCTTAATTTCCTCTCCTGGCCTCTGAAACGCAGCATTTTTGGTCATTAAAAGCAGGTTGATTAATTTCTGGGCCTCACTGATTTTTTGGGTATCTCCACAATCCCCAAAAGATTGAATATTCTTTCCCTCTAACAGATGGGTCATTGAGATCTTTGTAAAGCGAAGCATAGAGACACTGGCCGCCAAACCCTCTCAAGGTAACTCTTTACATCATGGTTGACCTAGTTGCTTTAAGGCTTTTCATGTGGAATGAATTAATTACAGCTTAACCTTCTACAAGTTAATTGAGGAAAATGTAATATTATATATCACTTTTAACAAAGAATAAACAAATGATTTATGTCCCTGCTTACTAAGGAACATACATTTTACAACCTTGAAGTTGATCTATTGCAACCTTCTGAGATAGAAAAGGGATGGATTCTCTCCTTCCTCAATGCAGGTTGTCAACAATCTGTCGTTGTCAAACCTTATCTCTGTAACTCTGTCAGATAAGATTTGAATATAACTTTATTGGGCCTAAAAATGTTTTGGGGGAAAATAATCTTAATTTAAGGGAAACTTAAACGCTCCGTTTTAAGGCCTACAGATTCCAAGAGTAAAATTATGCTCAGTTTTTGTGATTTGAGTTTGTTTCAGTTTAACGTTATTTGACAAATCTAATCTTTAAAATGTGTTCCCCTTAAAAGTATCTGACAAAGAGGACGCATTTCGGTGGGTGAAAATAATTCTCTTGACGTTCAGAAATCCCGGGAGTCCTGCTACAAGGGTGCACACACCAAGGGCCCTTCTCTCCGTGATTCCCTTTCCCCGGCTGTCAGATCCATCCGTCATCCTCAAGTGCTCCAGGGACTTGGAGTGAGCGGAGCGACCTCGTTTTCCATGGTAGTTTGAGCCAGCTTGAGCGGGGGCAGTTACCTGTGTGTTTAAACCCGGGTTAAAGGCGGCTGATCTTAGACCTCCGGATGGGTCTCCTGATGGTTGGAGTGTAATGGAATACGATTAGATGACATTGGTATAATGGAGGAACGAGGAATCAGTGGCGTTAGAATGAGAGGAGAGAAATATATCAAACCCGAGACATTGGAATGTCTAACTGGACTGAAAGCATTAATGTTGTTGCAGCTGGTTTAGGGAGAAATTGGAGATGGTGAATGGACTGGGACGTCAGTGGTACTACAGAGTAATGTTTTTTGCGTTGGTTACTTCCACAGTATTTTTAGTCATTTCAGCTCATGATAAACGAATGGGAGATTGGACCAGTGCATTGAATATTGACGCCGCTGGCGGTTGCTCCGATAAGCCTCCCAGGACAGAACCGTGTAACAACCAAACGGGTGCGGGGTTTCACAATTGAGTGTCTCATCTTTGTCCTCTCCAACTCGGATGTGCAGTACTCATTCACTGGCGATGGCAAAAAGATAAAAAAACACCATCTCAGCAGCAAGCTACCCTTTTCTTTACTGTATTCGTCAGTGTCCTGAAGGGCATGGGATTTTTTGTCCTTTTTGAGAGGCGGCTAAAGTTTAAAATATTTTTTATTTTTATGCCTGAGTGAGTTTTTGTATGCACATTGAGGGTGTTGGTGATAACGAGTGAGGGGTAAAGGAACCATGGGCCAGGAGACATCAGAGCTGTGAAGACCACAAGCTTGGGCCAAATGCAGTGTTGAGGTCACACGCTTGACGACAATCCAGGATGATGCTTTGAATGCTGAACAAGAAACCTTCTGCGGTGTTCTTTAAAAAAAAATCAAAAATAAGTTTTTGGATTTCTTAACAACTCTCCTGACGTTATCTGACAGATCCTCTTTCCTTTCATCAAGGAAAAGGTAGAATTACATTCTCCATCCTGCACTGGGTTCCTGTTCATCCTGACTCTTGCTAACCATCTTCATTTGGCTCGCTGTGGATATACAGTATGAAACTAGGCCTCGAGTGATTTGATATGGAGCTTAAAATCTTGTGTCTATGTAAACCAAGGTTCTGAAATGGAGTTCCGTCTGGTGTCGATGAAAGATTAATGGGCTACTGTAGGCATTGTCTTCTGCAGGGATAAATTTAGTGAATTATATTCCTATGGCCTCATGTAGTTCTAATGAATGGCTTAATCTGTCAAAACAAAACAAAAATTTCACTCTCAAGTCGGCGTGTTTATTTAACTGGCAGTCCCGTCTGTGTCCCACGGTACATATAAATGAACTGATGTGAGTGTCTGGTGTAGATCTCATCTACCACCCGTCCTCATTTTAATACCCTCATGCTATGTATGAAATGAATGAAACATCTGGAAGCGTGGTTTTGGTGGCTGTGAGAGCTGTAGTGTGGTACGGATTCAGGAGTGACGAGCGGCGGTTCTCCCATCATACATTTCGCAGATGGACGGCTTTGTGAGCAGCGACAGCCTGACGGCGCTGACATCCTCACAACATGGCCTTTAAGCTGCATCTCCTAAATGAATTTGTATCTCTGTAGACCAGAACATTGTGTACATCTTGCCCCCCCGGGGGGAATCAGCTCGCCTCTCCTTTCAGGCTGCACCTAAAATATATCTAATCCGGCTGTCTGGGCATGGGTGATGTGAAACCACACATAGGTGGTGTCACATGTCATGGCCCTCTGCCGATCCTCTACAGTTCCGCTGTAGTGAAGTATCAACCGCGTCGCTTTAGCGAAGCCACCTGTGTTTGCCCTGTGCCTACCACACGCTGGGTGGTGCGTCGATGGGGAAAACAAGCTGTTTGTGTTTGCTTTAATGTGTCAGCGATGTGTCCCTCCTTTCCTCCGTTTTAAATACTTTTGCCCAGGCGGCGCTCTGTCAGTAGCCTGGGCAAAGGAAAGTGGAGGTGTCCGAGATGTATAACTTCTGTCTGCGCGCGGTGGGTTGCTGTCAACTGTGGAGTGACTGGTGCCTGGGGAAACGGCGCCAGAGAGACTGCGCTAGAATCCTTCCCAATTAAAGCCACTGGTGCTGTCTTCCCAGTTCCTGTCTTCACTGTTCACAAAGAATGAGGAAGCCAGACACTTGTTATACGAGCAAATCAGTTCCCGGGGAGGCCTTGGCGGGTGTCATCGTTTCGTTCGCACTACGCTGAAAATACTGTAAACTGAGATCACTTTCTGAGTGCTGAATAACGGGCCACGGCCAGTGATTAACCAGGGAAATTCAGTCTTCAATTACTTTGATTAAGTGTTGCAGGCATGTCAGAAATTTGACTCCTGGTTTAAGACTGCCTTGTTTCTTCCCCGTTTTTTAGACAGACATGGGAATAAGGAAGAGGATGCTTTCCTTGTATAAATTCCTTTCAGTGCACTGTGGCGCACGAGCGCCGGCTTCATTCAGGGGGCTTTCTGGGGGCTGTCAGTAATGAGTACGGAAGGAACCACTCCGTCTCCGCTGCCAACGGATTACTTTGTGTGGTGACAACATGAATTATGTTTCATCGCCAAGCGTAAAAAACTATTGTAGCCTCTCGCAGCTCGACCATCCATTCGTCAATCCATTAACCCTCAAAATGTCTCAGTGCCCCAGAGATTTATCTTTGTCCCGCTGAAACTGAACCAAAATGGGAACATCTGGACAACGAGAAGGCAACTGCTGTCCGTTGCCCTATTGCATGTTTTTCAGGTTTTCTGTCCCCACACCTTGTTTACCTTCTCCCCAAGTGCTGTGCGTGTGTGTGTGTGTGTGTGTGTGTGTGTGTGTGTGAGAGAGTGTGTGTGTGTGTCTGTGTGTGTCTGTGTGTGTGAGAGTGTGTGAGTGTGTGTGTGTGTTTGTGTGTGAGTGTGTGTGTGCGTGTATAAATGCACGCACACACACGCACACACACGCACACACACACACACACACACACACACACACACACACACACACTCCTACTCCTCTGTAACTGTATTCCCCTGCCTTTTTAGACAAGATTTCTTCTGACACATTCATGGATTATCCCTCACCAGGGTTTAAAAAGGGGCAGAGAGTTGACTGCAGGTTGGCAGCTGACAAGTTAGTATTCCCTGCAGGGCATACGTCCGTGCTGTTTAATCACTAAGCTGACATGCTCTGCAGAGGAAAGTGGCCTTAGGGACAGTTACAGAAACCATCTGAGGATGGTGCGAAGTATTCAATGCACTTGGGCAGTAAAGAAAAACTTTGTCTCCACACCAGTTCCATGTGCTTCTCGGTTCCGTCATTGTAGCTTGTACTCAACACCGTGTTCATGGAGGTACAGCCAGCCATTGAATTGCATTACTAGCGCAGAGGTTTGCTTAGTGAAAAATAAGAATAGAATCAAGTTTTACCCTTGATCAAGGTCATGTGACTCATTATGCTTGAATGCCCCCTCCCCTCCCCATCAACATTGTGAACACTTGATTCTGTTATATAAATCACGCTTTTGCCAAGCGCAGGTCTTTTTAAAAAAAGAGGATATACTGCTATACTCCTATAATGCCTACAACAAAAGGGGGAAAGTTTGCACAATGGATCGTTTTAAATAGACGATTAAGAACCAAAATGTTTGACTTCCTACAGTGAGAGTCAGTATCCACCCACAGAAGCTTAAGTGACTCAGTATTCTAGGCGTTTAGGCTCAGCTTTCTCCCCTGTGTACCAGCTGCATGGTGAAGCATCACCTTGTGCACTGTTGTGATGACCCACAGAAAGAGAGTCTGCGCTTCTCTGTCAACGTGAGTCACCAGGTGATGATGAACTCTGCATTTATTACTGTAAACACTGACTGTGAGCTCCACAATGACTTTAAGAATTATAAAAAGGACTGCCCCTTTGTTCCAGTGTTTGCAGCGAAAATGTAAAAATGGTTAGATAAACAATTGCTAGGGTGATCGTGCATGTGTGTTCGTTCACACAATAAATTATTATAAAATTATATATATAATATAAATTATTTTTCTTCTATACATTTTTCTAAGATACATTTTTTTCAAGATGCATTGTGATTACGTTGATATTCACTGAGGGGCCAAATTATTAGATACAACCCCCATCAAGTATTCAGACTATGCTTTTTAAAGTGAGTGGGCAGTTACCATGGGAGTCAGTTTGTGTATGAGTTTCGCTGAAACATCAACCCTGCCCGGGTTTTCACACACAACCGTGTCATTGATGTGTCCAGAACGGTCCACCACCCAGAAGCACCCAGTTAACAGCGGCCCTGTGGTCAGAAACGGCTTGTTGACAACAGAGGTGAATGATGACATGTCTGCAGGTTGACAGACGGCTAATCTCAGCAAGGTACAAGGGTGGTGGCATCAGAATGTACAGAATGTACTGGGTTATTTGGGCCGACAACCCAATGCCATTTCTGTCAGCAAAGAACAAAATGACTCCTAGTTCCTGCTATTTCACCCTGATAAGAGGACCAGGATGTAACAAAAACCATATGGGTCCATAGGTCCATCCTTTTGGGTGTCGATGTGATAGTGTGTTTTCATTGCACACCTTGGGTCCCTTGATATGAGCGAAACGACGTTTGAATGCCACGGGATATCCGAACGTCATTGCCAATCAGGTGCATCCAGTGTATCAATTCGTAAATGGGTTCTTTCAGCAGCGTAATGCTCCTTGCCACGTGGCTAGGATTGTCCAGGAATGGTTCTGGGATTATAACTCTTAATTTAGCTTATCGCATTGGCCTCCCCGGTCAACATGGAATAAGCTATTCGGAGCATCAATCCTCTACCATCAGATTTGCGACTGAGTTGACTTGGGCTGACATTTAGCATGTGCTCGACACCTTGTTGAGTCTGTGGCCTTTACTGTTAATCACTTATGCATTTAACCAAAAATTAAAATGTAACCATTAATAGTTAGCTATGGTTAGTAGAGATATTAGGTCAATGAGGGTTATCAATTCCCATCCAGGATGTATTGATGGTTAGCTTGCTAGCCCGCTAAGTTATGCTAACTAGTGAGTTTACCTATCTTTAGCTAGTTTGGAGCTATTGTATTGCAAATAAAAACAGCTACTTGGTGACTATCTTGTTTAATTTCTTTCTATTTTTAACAATCGGCCCCTTTTCTTTGTCTCCTGGCTGCGACTCTCTCTGAGTTTCGTTGTGGCTGACGTGAACTATTCCTTTGTCGGTCTACAGGAACATTATCCAGTCTGTTTAGGGAGGAAATGAAGGGGAAAGCAATGGATATCCCTGCACTTTTAAACTGGGGGGGGAGGGTTTGGAGCCATCACTGCACCTCTATTAGGCCCGTGAAAAGACGCGACATTTCCAAAAATACTCTTTTCCGTAGTGCATTTTCGTTTCCTGCCTTATCACTCCGCCCCAGCTGCAGAGTCATACCAGCTTTTCTCTCCTGGATCTCCAGAAGAATGCAGTGGGGAAAAAAAAGGATAAATAAAATAAAATCTTCTAAATCATTGGATTCGTTTTTGCATTCATTCCCCTGTCTTAGCCAGTCCCAAATTATTCTTGGTTCTTGAGTTGGAAGACTTGACGACCCTCTCTGATGACGAGCCCCTAAGCTCTATTTGAGCACCTAACAGCGGCGGGGGAGACAAGGACCCCCTACTGAGACAGCCTATCGTGGCACGTTATTTCTGCCGTGAATCGTCCTGGCTCCGTCTCCCATGTCATAAACGCGCAGGCCCATTGAAATGCCAAGCGCTTCTGCCGGAGCCAATCATAGCAATTTCCCGCTATTTGCTCACTCTCCTCATAGACCCGTCTTGCTGTAATTGGCCACCTGTTAAATCTCACGGCTAGTGTAATGGGACTGGGGAAGTCGGGCCGTGTTTTTAATGGAAGTTTTGTTTGTTTGCACCTTCTGCGTCTGGGCAGCGGGGCCCTCTGTGGCAATGGACTCTGCTGGCACACAGTGTCAAGTAAAGCTTAAATTTAAAAAGTCTGCGAGACAAACTCTTCCTGGCAGGCTTTTTTTAGATGATGCTTTCAAACGCAGTGTAAATTTTATAGAGGGCTGCGCTCAGTGAATTATTTGGCTGAGGTGAGGTGCAAAAACCAAGCTCCATTAACGCAAATGTTTTACAGTTTCTTAGTGTTTTTTTCATATCAATCATCTGTCCGATTTGTTTTACAATGCCAGTATGATATATGTAATTTACACGTCTATGAATGATAAATGATGATTGAGCGCTCTATAAAGCCAGGTAACCCCTTATATAGATTTTATGGACGTCTTTAAAAGATAATCTGCCATTTATTACCCAATGAAAGTTCAACATCTCGTTAAGCCTTAATCAGTTTCATCCCACACCCCATTCTGTAGCTCTCTCCCTAAAACGTATTTCTCTTAATATTATATCCTCCTTGCGTTCCATTGTGAATGCAGGTTTTATAGCTACGTATAGCCTGATATAAATTCAGAGTAAGCAGACGGGGCGTTTTTTTGTAGCCTCAAACTCAGTTTTACTTGCCCTTGCTCGCTGTTGTGTCACCCAAATGAGCTGTATGTGGTCCAGACCCTGGTGGGATGGACCGAAGATGCTTCCACATCTGGAGAGTTATCCAAACCGCCAAAAGGGTCGTTGTTTTCACAGAACTGCTTGTACCCACACAAAAATCAAAGAATTGATCCCTTTCAAATCATCTTTCATTGTTAAATTAATTGAAATTAGAATGAGATTTTCCGCTTGGAGAACTCATTTAAGCATGAAATTCCAGGACGCTGTAATGATTAACACAAAGAGAACACTTGAACATATCTGTCAGAGTGGATGGCTACGCCCCCTTGTGACAACTGCCGTTCTTGAACAGAATCCGTCCATACTGACTTTGATGTTTGGAAGATAACCACCGCCACCCTGTTAGGACGTCCAGCCCATCTATCCCTAACCTTGCCCACCACGGAGAGTTCCGGAATGCTATGGGAAACTGCTGTCTCTTTGTCGTTAATTGCTCCACTACTGGGAGCGAAGGAGTTAAACGTGCCTCCGCGGGAGCTTCTGAGGAGACGCACTAAAGAGGCCGCCAAACACGGAAGTCATCGTGAATGAGATCCTCTCTAGTGGAATTAATTTTACACAGATTCCATCCCTAATGCACAAAAAGTATGGTGGTTAAATTGCGGTTCGTCTCAGAATGCACCTAAGACACCTGTCTGTATTTTAGCTGTGAAGTCTCCGAGTGAGCAACAAAAGCCATGACCTGGCTGGTTATTGAGATCATGGTGGCTTTCATCAGCCATGGCCTTCCTTGGAGATGGCCTCAAAGCCATCATTGATTTCCTCCACGGTTTGATTAGGCTTGTGGAGATGACCAAGACAGTGGCGATTTATTCCAAGAAAAATTAAAATATCAGCTTGCCACAAGCTTTTCATTCCTTACCGTTACGATTGACTTGGTCTCAGGTCAGGCATCAATTAGCTTACCTATTTATCAGTCTGATTGTCTAGTTTAGCCAGACCCAGATGTTAAATACTCAAGTTACAAGAAAATATCTGATACAGAGAAAAAAAACTTTTCTTATTAGTAGTTATAAATTCATAAAATGTCCTCGTCCGCCTTCTTAATTTAGCACTGAACCCATTTTCGCGTTTTTGACATCCTTATGATGTTTGCTTCAAAAGGTTTGAAGGTCCTAAACAATTAACCTTACATGGCGCTAGGAAATGTGGGCCAAATAACAAGCATCTTTAATATAGAAACAGGAACGTCATCATAAAATATTCCTTGTGTACCGCCCTGCATTTACCAACACCAGGGTTTTAATTTCCCTATTTGGCTGTAATATCTAGCTGTATTTCTGCATCAGAAAGGGGTACTGTTGTCTTTTAGAGGCAACCGTTTATTGCCTAGAATGTTAGCACCGGGGTGTTAAACTAATGCAATGGTTAAACAATGGAGCAAGGTGAGGAAGCATGGTAGTTTCTGGGGAGGTTGAAGGCCAGACAGGCAGCGTAGTCTTAGACCATCTCTAGGGCCTGGACCTGAGGTTGTCAGTGAGCGGGTGTCTAGGAACTAACCGGCGATTGAGTGAGATACAGACTTGCTTTGTGTCTGTGTGATGAGGACATCGGACTGCCTGGGCACCCTTCAGGGCGCCAGTTTCTGTCTTACCCATAGGGGGCAGATTCTGTGGCTGGGCTCCCCCTACAGGTAATCTCCTCACTGCTGTTGTTGGCTGTGCCAACACCAGGCAGCATCTCCCATGACACTACGTGCTTAAAGCAAAGAATAAGTCTTTTTTTAAAACTTTTTTTAATAACAAAAGAAAAATTCCTTTGCCTTTGTTTATCCAACTTTTTAAAAACTGTATGTGTCTTTGCAATCTTTTGTGTGTGTGGGTGTGGGTCTGTGCATGACTGAATATGGACGCAATGTGGGTGTGTGCGTGGGTCTGTGTGTTTTAGTTCTAAAGATCTTGGTGTTGATGAGTTTAGGTTGGAAGGACTTCAAATCTAATTACAGTGACAGCTAGAACAGTTGATTGCATAATGGTAACGGCAAACATAATTTGAACGGCAACCTTAATCTAAAGAATTTTAATATTTTTTTCCCCCGTTGATATTACAGCCATTATCCCTGTAACTGGCAGTGCATCTCCACGAGCCCCTATTAAGAGAGCAAGGGGGGACAGAACTTGTTTGAGGCGTATGTGTGGGTGCGATTGTCACTCTCCCGGGCTGACTGTTACGGTTTCGGGAGGAAGACAAAAAACCTTGTGCACTCACGCATACCTCTCCGTGGACTTCCCTGTTTGTTTTTCCGTCGCATGTCTGACTGTCCCCGGCCGTTGTTGACCCCGTGCTGATGGCGTTTTCTCTGATGCGACGGGAAAGCACTTAGTCCTGGTGCAGTCCCTCCAGACAAGCTTAGCCTTTTCTGTCTCGACGTTACTATGGCTTTTCTGTGACCTCATAGTCGGCCTCAGAGGGGTCCTGTAAAACTGATACTTATGTTATTTGGTCTCTTAGCTGACCCCTTATCTAGAACATTTTATACTTATTTACACTTTCTCATTCAGGCTAATCATCTCTCTGATAGTTTGACCATAGTGTGCCTCCGTGACGTTTTAATGGATTCATAATTTTTTTTTTTCCCAAGCTGTTGCGCCTCCTGCTGTCCATGTGCTGTACAATGTTTCAGGGAAAACAACCCTGCTTTGGTATTCTGTTCCTGTTCTCGAAAAACTCTCTGAAATCATTTTCAGAGATCTTCAGAGAATGGTGAAAGCATGGAGGATCTCTCGCTGGTCTCGGACCTTATAAACACACGTTTAATAACAGTCTTAGTGAAGTTACTTACTCATGTGTTGATGTTGTGATGTCGCACGGTCAGAATCCCTTCCCTTCCGAAAGTATTGGTGGATCAGATCGGGTCCCAGCCAATCACACTGCGGGGAGATGCCGAGAGAGGGCCGGGGTCTATTTGAATGTGTGTTTGTGTTTGTGTCGCTCTGTGATAAGGAACTGCAGTTAAAACTGGCCTGTTGTTTTGACTTTGACTGTACAGTGCAATCTACCGGCCCCCTCTCCTGTGGTCCTGTTTAAAGGGCAGGATTAATCGTCTGTAGCCCACTGCCCAGAAGGACTAGCTATATCTCCACCCTGTCGTTTCATGGCAGGTCCTGCAGTAGGTGCAATACAGTGATGTTGGCGTTCATACTCGACTTTGCGTGATTGGGTTTTTCCGTCTCGTGACTGTATTAGTGACCCACGTGTGCCGGCACCCTGGGCCGCTGACTGGGAATCGAACCCAGGTCGCTAAGCTGCTTCATGAAGCGAAACCTCCCGGAACGCTCGCTCTACGCACTTCACAGCCTAGAGCCAAGCAGACATGGGCAAAGATGTTTCTCACTCACTCTCTCTCACTCACTCTCACTCACTCTCTCTCACTCTACGCTCTTCACAGCCTGGAGCCAAGCAGACATGGACAAAGATGTTTCTCACTCACTCTCTCTCATTCACTCTCACTCACTCTCTCTCACTCTACACTCTTCACAGCCTGGAGCCAAGCAGACATGGGCAAAGATGTTTCTCACTCACTCTCTCTCACTCACTCTCACTCACTCTCTCTCACTCTAC
>JAOYSI010031806.1:0-30795 GCA_025775065.1 Hiodon alosoides
TGGAAACAGTCTGGGGAAGGCCCAGATCTTACACATTTATTTAAACACAACAGAAAATTATGGCCCTTATAATGGAGGGAATAAACTTACTCGGGACAGCTCTGCCAGTGCTGAGTTCATCTCCTGGTCACTGGCGGAAATGGTCTGCCTGATATCTGAGTAGTACCTGCACAGAGAAGAGAAACTGCTGAGCGCAAGAACCCTGAACCTGGGCCAAGTCACCTCATCCTGGTATTATCCTGAGTATTTATAATGATCATCCTAATGTTATTTTTTTTATGGCGCTGTTTTATTTTATTTCTCTAACATGAATTCACTTTCAAATCCTTCCAGGTTGCATCTAGGCGAGTTGGGCTGCCAAACTCCCTGCTGTACTCTGCCACAGGTTCCATATGGTTGTGCTATGCACTGACACACTGCCAGTCTGGCTCTGCTCTGTGCCCAGAATGATGCCCCCTGAACCTCATTCAATCCAACAACCAAGCAGTTGCAGGCCCATAACTGACATCAGCAGGGAGGAAACCCTCACCTCTCCACCATCTGTTTGTACCGCGGGATGTCTCTAGCGTACAGCAACTTGTTGATCGGGGAGTCCTGTCGCCCAACACACAAAAAAAAGGAAAATCTTGTACTGTACGGTATAGACATGTTAACGAGACATTTAGAGAGTCCCTGTTGCCCTCTGTAGTATGAGTCTAAAGCAGCCTGGCATCAGTACTGATACTCTGCTCGCCCTCACCCTGCCCAGCTTGTGTTCAGTGAGGGTGCAGGAGTCCATGAACGTCTGGGCGATGACCGACAGGACGGCATCTACGTTGTCGGAGGCCTGCACATCGAAGAGGAACTGCGGGTTCTTGATTATGTTGATCCAGAACCTCAACGGCAAACTGAGAAAAACAAAAGAGATAGACACGTCACTCATTAAACAGATAGGCAGGGTTTTCATTTTATAAAATATTTAAAAAACAAAAACAATTGACTGCAGCAGGTAGCTGACGGACATGACACTAAACACGCCCTAGCTTTTTGTAACCATAGTGAAATTAAAGTGACAAAGGGGCCAATCACGTCCGGCACCACAGCACATTCCTCGATACCTGTTGGTCTTCCATATGTGAATGGTCTCTGGATCGGCGATGCCGTGTTGTGCCGCTTGCTCGTCCAGGAGGTCAAAGAAGTACTTGACGGCCAGGGGAACAGGCCGGCTGGTGCTGAGAATCACCTGGAACAAGTCGTCCACAAACTTCTGCAGTGTGCCCTAGAGAGAGAACAAGGGGGTGTGGTGTGCGACAGGTATAGTGACCACCAAAACCTTTGTAAAAAAATCTATATGTTTATTGGTGGCGGCTCTTACCAAGAGCAACCTCTAATTGTACATTTTATCCATCCATAAAGATTTATATATTTTCTGAATATTTTGTGTTCAATTACCTTGAACGGAGAGATTTATACTAAGTTCATGATCACCTTGGAACTCTTTTGTAAACCTGGACTACAAATGCAACCCCCTTAACTACTATGTTCCTTTGCTCCCAATTTTACTGAAGAAGTCTGCCAGACTCTTCCCTCTCTTTGGACTTCCCCACCAGGATAAGGACACAAGCTCAGCACCTTCATGGAGAGCAGCCGTGTGAGGAAGATCTCTGGGATGGCTTTGGCCCTCTCCCTCTCCCTCAAGCTGCCCCGCCGATGTTTGGGCAGCTCCGGCTCCTCATTGGCCTTCACCAGGTGCCAAAGCCTCACCCCGCCTTCGTCCGCGTCCTCCAGCATGGGCGTCTCTGAGAAGGACACACACACACACACACACACACACACACACACACACACACACACACACACACACACACACACACACACACACAGCTTGTCAGGCAACCCCCAGTGCTAACTCGCTGTACACAATGCTCCTCAGCCCATTCAACTCACTGCTGAATTGATTTTTTGCTAAAGTGTGGAAAGTTAAGCACTGATGGACTGGGTGATATTAACGAAAAGGTGAAGGGGTCAGGTTTGCTGAAGAGCAGGGAAACTCACTCTCTCCGGCCATGTAGTCCTGGTTGTCATGACGGATGTGTTTGCTTTGACGTGGAACCAGCACCACCGTCGCTCCGTCAGGTACCTGGGGACCAGAAACAGGAGAGCAGAGCGGGAGGGTTTAGACACCAGACACAACATGAGAAGTGTAGGCGGAAACCTGTCAGCTACATTTACTCACTTTTTCCATTTGACTCTGAGAACAAATGAAAAAAACGACATTAATACAGAACATGACAGCTTTCACTTTGGATGCACTTCTAATGTGGCCGTAAATAATAAGTGCTGGACTAGGACATGGAAACATGTGTCGTCCCTATCCCAGTGCTTCTGGTTTATGTCAAAGTCATCTGAAAGTCCGCAGCTTCTTTCTTTCTCATCATTAATTTATTTTTTTCGGACTATATTGTTTAAGTACACAGCAGCAAGATTCGAACCTGCAACCTTTAAAAGGCCAGTTCCTCCATCACAATAACTCCAACTGCCCTGTGTTCAGGAGTGATAACCATGACAGTGCTAAAATCAGGAGCAATGAACCAGACCTGTTCCTTACTGACTTTGTTGGGCTGTGGTGTGTTCAGGAGTGGTAGCCCAACCCTGACCAACCATGTAGTGCTGCAGTGTGTTCAGGAGTGATGCCCCGACCCTGACTGACCTTTTTATGCTGCAGTGTGTTCAGGAGCGGTAACCTGAGCCAACTTATCTTGTAGTGCTACAGTGTGTTCAGGAGCGGTAACCTGACCCCGACTGACCTTGTAGTGCTGCAGTGTGTTCAGGAGTGATGCCCTGACCCTGACTGACCTTGTAGTGCTGCAGTGTGTTCAGGAGTGATGACCTGACCCCGACTGACCTTGCAGTGCTGTGGTGTGTTCAGGATTGATGCCTTGACCCTGACTAACCTTGTAGTGCTGCAGTGTGTTCAGGAGCGGTAACCCAACCCTGACTGACCTTGCAGTGCTTTGGTGTGTTCAGAAGCGGTAACCCAACCCTGACTAACCTTGTAGTGCTGCAGTGTGTTCAGGCGCTTCCAGCTGCCCTGCACCACAGACGTCAAGTCTTCATCCGAGAGGATCAGGTGACCTGCCACACCTGAGCGCCACTCTGAGGAACATCATACAGTTTATTAAAAAATACTGCAAGTATACTGCAGTCTCAAACTGCAAACGGTTATTGACCGACAGAATGTAAAATCAACGATATTTAAAAAATAGTCTGTCTGTACCATGATCTTCCACATAGATTTTCACTACCACATTCAACCACTCATATAGACCCATATCGACGGAATAGTCCTTACTCGGAATCACCTGGAACAAGTCATCTACAATTAAGAAAGCGAATAGTCGTTACGTACCCAGATCAAGGGAATCGGTGTGCAGGCGTGCTGAAAACGAAGTGCTTTTGTATGCCTGGTCCAGGATCTTTTCCTTCACCTGCGTGATTGTGTCGCAGTCCAGCACCTTGGACGGAACCGGCTGGGCCTCGTTCCCAACGCCGCCCTGCATCAGCACGTTCAGGGTCTGGGGGGGAGAAAAAACAAATACACTTCAAGCATCTTCTTCTCCTCTGCGTCCCCAGCACCTAAACTTGACCTTCACTAATATTAATTCATGGAACAGTAGGGTAGAACCTCCAGAACATCTGCTTGAGAGCAGAGAGGAGCTAATTAATTAATTAAAGTCCAGAACATCTGCTTGAGAGCAGAGAGGAGCTAATTAATTAATGAATGTCACAATTGCCAAACAACTGAATCGTTTTTCAGCTCAGCTTCATTAAGAGGCGGCAGGTTGATAGACTGGCTGCTTCTCTGCAGACCACAGGGATTTGAGGGACTGCCGTAGGGGTGGGGCTACTTACCAGCGTGTGGTACTCCACATCTTCGCGGAGTAGCCGGTTGTCATTCAGGGTATACTTGGCCTTCCCCGTCACAGCATCCACTGGGCCTTTGTCCACCTGGTGCTTTATGGCCCGAAACAGCATGTAGAGGGGTTCCCCAGCAGAGTCCTGTGGAGAGCAGGAGTACATTAGAGGCATCTGTATACGTACCTGGTTATGGCTGGATGTTTCACGTACAGCATTGGCCATCTGCAGGTTGCGTTCTCCAAACTCACCCTCAGAAAGGCGTATAGGCAGATAGACATCCAGTTAGTCAGGAGTTTCTCCACCACCGACTCTGTCCTGAACGGGGAAAATGTGGCGATTCCACCAGTGTGTTTAATCAATCCGACAACTACAGTGGGGTCACAGTGGGTTTTACAGTCTGTTGTGCTTAATAGATGCTTTCTAATAAATAATAAGCTCTACAGAACTATCCAGTAATGGAGTGCATTTAAAAGGCAAGTAGGTTTTAAATTAACTGTGACACTGAGTTCTTGGTGACCTTTTGAGTTCAGTAGTTTCCCATCGACAGTCATGTCACTTAAGCTTCTCTGCCCTTCACCACCGGTCCAGTATCTGTGTGCATTACTGAACCCTCTACCACATAGGTATGTCCCTTCCCACCTCTCTCCCCTCACCTGCGGAGCATGAGTTTGGGGTTCTTGGCGACGTACTGCTCCACCAGGTCGTTCAGCAGGGTCTTGAGGATGTCGGTGAAGTACTCCAGCTTGCCGTGCAGGGCCACGGTCAGCAGGGAGGCCACGTACGCCCGGTCCCGGGGCGAAAAGGTCCGCTGGCTCTCCAGGGTGTGGATGAACTGGAGGGGCATGTAGGGAGAGCGTTTAGAAACGCCACAGAACAAACGGGCAAAAACAACAAGAGCCGAAAGCAAAACCTCAGCTTCAAGGTAAAATGAAAAAAATAAATGAATAAAATCTAACGGATCTATTCATTAAGTGCCTTGGTTAAGATTTAGTCAACACTAAACCGTCAATTTAATGACATACAGAGTCTTTGACCCTATTGGTGAGGGAGAGAGGTACCGTGAGGAAGCCTCGATCTTTACCTTGGTGAGGAAGAGCTTGCTGTTGAGGAGGTTGGACAGCTGCACCAGGCCCTGCTCCACGGTCTGCCTCCGGCACTCCTGCACGTCCAGGTCGCGCCGCAGTGGGGACTCACGGTGGCCGGGAAAGAAGATCCGCTCAGCATACATGCGATAGTCCAGGAAGGGGATGCCTGAGCCAACCAGATCGCTGGACATGTCCATCATCTCTGTCATAAGGTCTGCAGAAGGGAGCGAGCAGGGGAGGGTCATTTTAAACATAAAAAACGTAAAAACTCACTTGATGCATGTTGGTGCTTAGCAATGTTATCATAATTATTTGCAGTGTTTATCTTAGGTCCCCTCAGCATGACTTCCTGGATGCTGTTCCCGGCCTACCTGTGAATTCCTTCTTGCATCGGTCCCTCACGCTGGTCTCCAGGTTCTCCAGCTGAATTTGGACCTTCTTGTAGTCCCTCAGAGCCTGTTTGCTCTTCCTCCTGTCAAATTCAAACAGCCCCAGACAGAGTTTAAAAAAAAAAAACATATGTGGGGAAGGATGGGTTTCTATACAAAGGATGGTATTTCATGGGAAATAAGCTTAAAAAAAACTGAGCCGTCAACCATCATCAGGATCAACCAATGGACTAAAGGTGTTGCTGATCACTTCTGTGATTCTTAATGTGCATTTCAATTTAGCTACCTCATGGAATGAGGGTATGTATTTAAATACCAGGGCACTTCACCTTTGATGTTATGAGGATAATAAAAATAAATGACAGTAATTTATGTTGATTAATGACAGATAGGAGGACGCACCTATATATGAGGACGATGATGAGCACAATGAGCGCCACGATGGAGGCCCCGACGCCGACTCCGATCTGGGCATCCAGCGGGAAGGTAGACTGGCTCTGAGTGTCATACAGAACCTTGCCCAGGGAGAAGTTAAGGTTCCCCATCCAGACCTGCACACAGAGAGGAGATGTTCCACACAAGGGTCAGGCATTACCTTCATGCCTGGATAAAACCCAAAGCTTTCTATTTTTATACAAATGCGGTAGGAGAACATTACGTCTTGTGAAAACTCACAGTGAATTCAGGGAGGGTCTCAGCCCCTTCACGCTTCTTTCCTGGTCCAGGAGATGGCTGCTGGGGTGGAGGCTCGCAGTACAGATGGTTCCTGGTCAAAGTCTTGACGGAGCACAAGCCCTCGCCAATCAGCGCCAACACTTCCTCCTTGAAGATTGCCAAGTCCAGGTTCTCTCCCTGGACAGAGACCAACTGGGAGTCATTACTTGGATGAACAATATCCAGTGTAAATCCCATGCTAACTGAGAGGAGGCCTGAAAATCAGCAGGCTGGCGAGGACTGGAGTTTGAGACCCCTGATCTACACAGAGCTGAGAAAATGTAAAAAGGCGTAGTTTAGGGTTCAGACCTCCACAGAAATGATGCTCCCAGGCTTATAGCGGTAGGGCACGCTCGGGTCATGGCGGTTGAGCCGGTGCAGGGTGGGGTTGAGCTCATAGCTGAAAGCGCTCGGGCTGATGGCGTTGAAGTCGAAGCGTAGGTTGTCCAGCAGGAACTCCACCTGGATGCGGGCGCTCCGCGCAAGGTTGTCCACCGCTGGCGTCGGGCACAGCAGCAGGGAGGAGGTGTTCACCTGACAAATCTCCACGTACTGGGCCACAACGAGAGCACGGTGAGATAACGCGAGCAGATACAGCACCATAGTGTTCTCTCAAGGCATTTTGTGCTAGTTGAACCAAATATCTTAGAATAACAAGATTGCTAACGGAAGTGGCACTTATAGGCCAGTAGGGGACACTCTTCACATTGGACCATATCATAAACAATAAACCTGAGCACAGTTATTTGTTGCCAAACGACAATAACAGGATGTCAAACTCACTCTTTCCAATTGCATTAATTCAAGCATTTATTCAGTTCTGGTTTTGATTTTGCTTCTGGTTTTTATCGTTACGACAAGTTAGGCAGCTTCCTAGGGATTTCACTGTAACTTTTAATATAATTATTAATGAGGTTTAACACCAAGACAATGTATGTGGTTACAGAAGAGCAGTGTGTTAAAAAAATAAAATAAAAGCTGTAGAATGTTGAATACAAGACCAGAACAATGACTTGTACCCAATCAGACTCACCTGTTTGACTGTACAGAGTGTGTTCTGGGGGCAGCTGGGCTCCGGAACGATCCGTCGGTGTCTACTCAGCTGCCGGGTCTCCCTCCCTGCACCCCTCTTCCTTCTCCTCCTCTGGTGGTGGTGGTGGTGGTGGTGGAGGATATCCAGTGGGGACACCGTCACCAGAATCCTTGGCTCCTGAACTACATCCAGGTTGTGCCCCAACACATGGATCATCCTTCCTCCACTGATAGCACATGGGAGCAGAGATTACACCCGTAAGTATTTCAGATCCAAACCGTGTGCAAACACAAGTAACCCAAGCAAAATACATTCCTAAAAAATCCTAAATATGAGCCAAAGTGACTAATCTAACTCAAGGGGAACAAAACCTAACCAAAGGGAAGGAAGCAGGAGTCGAGGGTTCGTTCAGACGAGAGGTTAAGGTGGCAGATCTGAGGCGGCCCACCTGAGGAAGCTCTTGGCCGGTGCAGCCTCAGTGATGTTAGGGTCGGGGGTGTAGTAGTAAGCCGCTTCCTGAAGGTGGCGCACACTGCCGCCAAAGTGTACGGCGACAACATGCTCCCCTGTCTTATTGCTGACTCCGGTCTGACACTCGATTCCACCATCCCGGACTTCCGAGGAGCTAAAGGGAGACGAAACCTGATGAGTGAGGGGGCTCGGTGAATGAGAGGGTGGCGTGACGGGGCGGCGTGACGGGGCGGCGTGACGGGGCGGCGTGCCGTCAGCACAGAGGACTACTCACATGATGCACGGAACGTCCCCGATGGCCACGCTGACTTCGCTGGGGCGTCCAGTAAGCAGGCCTCGTCCAGTGATGGTCAGAGAGGTGCCTCCGGCCCGTGGGCCTCTCTGAGGGAACACTTGTGTCACCACTGGGTCCTGAGGGCAAAAGAAAATGTTACAATTAGTAAACAGCAGGTGGAAAACATTTTACATTGCCATCACACTTTCACACTGCTGACAAAAAGCACAGGGAGCAGTAATGTTAATTACATTCATAATTTCATAGTGAATATAATGGCCATATAGTAGTACATGTGGACAGTACGAATTTATGTAACAATACATACTTTATTTGTATTTATTATTGTAGTAATAGTAATGCTAAGAATCTCTCAGCACTAATCTAAATGGAGAGGCATTCCTTAAATGACAGGGTTCCTTGGTCATGAGATGCAAGCCCCTTTTCTTGTTCTCATAATTACCTGGTAGCTGAACTTCTGGCTGGAGAGTCCATACCCTCCCCCGCTCACCTCCACCGCCACCTGACCTGTTCTCTCTGCTCCGCTGGCTGTGGTCACACACACAATCCTGCAGAAGGCGGCAACCAGCATTTTAACGCCCAATCCCTTCCATCACTCCAACATCCAGCTCTCCCCCTGGTGCGCTCCATTTCCCCACCCAAGGCCAGGCCACGTTACCTGGAGGAGACCTCGTAACGGCCGAGGTCGACGTCGCAGGGAATGCCGGCGACAGTGACCGAGTGCTGGATGTCCAGGGCTTTCTGCCCCAGGTTGGACCCTGAGATTGTGATGGTGGTGCCTCCCTCCAAGGGGCCCGAGAGGGGCTCGACCTGAGAGACACAGAGGCGTCACCTTCCCGTCCCCCTCCCCTCGAGGGGCTCATGCATGACACCGGGTCGGGGTTAAGCTCAGGTGCGATGCACGGGGACTCACAAAGTGGATGAGGGGCGCCGGGCAGGTGGCCTCAATGCCCTCGGGGCAGGAGTCCCGGTAGAGGCAGCGGGACTGCGCGCCCCCGCACCAGGCGCAGCCGTACCTCTGCTCCGCCGTGTGGCAGCGGCTGCAGTCGGAGCGCCCCACGGAGCAGTTGTACAGAGTCACTGCAGCGCAGGCAGAGCAACGCGTGAGCACAGGGGATGCCGGGGTTAAACGCCATCATAGTGGTTCTTCACACACCCACGCGGCTGCTTACCGTGTAGATCCTGAGCGCTGTCCAGGTGGAAGGAGTTTCTCCTCCTCACATACACCATGGCGTTGTACTCCGCCAGGGGCGCAGAATAGGAGTACTAAATCGACAAAAAAATGTCAACAGCTACAGTCACAACACTGCCAGGAGATCTGACGTCGAAGAACCCGGTTCTCCATTAGTTATGGAAATCCCAAGGGCTCTAGAGTACCAGTGATGTATCAATAACAAGTCTGTAAAATAGTCACTGCTAGAAAAGAAATCGTTATAAAATAGTGTAAGAGAACGGCAGTAACAATGAGAACAATAAAAACCGTGACAGCACGGATAGCCACAACAAGCCAAGAGTTTGATCTGTGAGGTAAAATGACTGAAGTAGAATGCTTATTAAGGTAGACACTATTACCAATACTCATTATTGCTGAGAAAACACAAGCAAGAAGCTAGGACTAAAAGACTGGAGACGATAAAGCGAAACAACGACAGTATCGGACCTTCATGCCAGAATGTAATAAGAGTGTGACCTGATATAGCTGGCAGGTGATGAAGAAGACTGAGGGGTCATCTTCATCAGTTTCCACATAGGAGTCCACCACAACCGCACGCTCTTCAATCACCAGCACACACTCATAGTCCAGCTCCTCCTCCTGTGCAAAATCGGCCAATAGAAACAAGCCAACAGGGTAACCAAAAACGCTTCTCTGAGAAAGAGCCTCTTCTCGCCAAAGCTAAAGACTGCTATTGGCCATTGAGGATAAGCGGAAGTGTGGTAAACAGATGTGCGGTACCTGGAAGATACGGAGGTTACGTCCCAGCAAGGTGATCTTCCTCTCCACGTTCACAGGCAGCAGTGAAGAGCCCTGGACCGCCTCCACGCAGGGGCAGGCCGATGGGCCCATGCGGCTCTCGAAAGAGCCCTCGTCCCCCTGCATTCCCAGCACAGAGCTCCCGTTACAACACCGCTCACCTTTTTGGAGAGGCCCTCTTTAGCCTGTTGCCACCTCAACATACTGTACAATGATCCCCATATGAGACACATAAATTCACATATGAAGTATAAAAAAAGTTTCAAATTCTTTTAAAAAAAGATTTAGAAGGGCAAACGGATCAAAGCATTTCAGAATAATTTTACACGCAGGGCAAAAAAAACTGCTACCCCAGTTTGCACCGAAGCAGCAATTTTTTTGGTAACTGATTTTCAAAGCGGGTAACAATGTCAGTAACAAGGAAAGCGCAGACAGCGTAATGAGAACAAGGGGTCTTGGTGGACGGTAGTGGCGGACTCTGGCTTCCACGTGTCATCCTGTGAGGTGAGCCACTGGTGCTTCCATGGGAAAGGGGGAGGGGGGGTGGGCTGCCACAGAGGCTCAGACTCACCAGCGGGTAATAGTCGGAGTCGTACTGCTGGTCTGACATATGCAGGGAGGCAGGAGGGGCGTGGTCAGTGTCACCGTCACCTGACAGCAGGGTGGCAGAGAAGGAGATGGTGTCACTCTCCCCATTGGCTTCTGCCCTCTCTGCATCTCCCTCTGGACCTCGCGCAGACTCCACATCGCTGTCTGACCCTACGTCTGGAAATTCCGCGGGCAGCAACGGGAGATCCTCTTTCGGGTGCCGAGAGTACGTGGAGTCAGTGCTATCTCTGCCTGGCACCCCCTGGTGGACACCCGAGGTCAGGCCAGGGGTTTCAGTAGGAGGCTCCATTAATGTCAGAGTGTCCTCTGATGGTTGAAAGGCGGTTACGGCCTCGTCAATGGGCTTTGCAGGAGGCAGGTAAGGGGAAGTGATGGGCTCCATCCTGGACAGCGGGTCAGTCGCCAGGGGGGTGTTTCCCTCAGTGATATGGATCTCCTCTGACGTCGAGGTGGTTTCAGGTGGGGGAGTGGTGGCCTGGTTCGCCGCCGTGGGTGGAAGAGTGGTGGGGGTGGCTGTTGGCGGAGGGGTGGTGGGCAGAATGGTGGGCTCTGGGGTGGTGGGAGTGGCTGGGGGCAGCTTGGTCGCTGAAGGCTCCTCCTCGGTCCCCGCTGTGGTGACGACTACATAGGCTGCCTTGGATGTGGTTGCGGCGGTTACGGGTGCCAGAGTGATTGGGACGGTTGTGGGAGCCAGAGTTGTGGTCGGGGCGGTCGTCGTTAACCTTTCAATTACTTTTGTAGTAGCCGGTGTAGGAAATTTGAACTGACAGCCGTAAGAATATACAACAGGGGGGCGGAAGAGACAGAAGGGAAACGGGCAGAAAATAAAAAATAAAAAAAGTAAATAATGAACACAGAAGTCAACACAAAAATGGCACACGGAGCGAGGGGTTACAGAGTCCTTTAAACATGCACAAAGACACGGGGTCATCCCTGGTGAAGGCCCAAAGCATGCATCTTAATGACTGATGGCGATGTTAATCATCATTTTGGCAGCATTACATGTTTCAGAACATGGCGCAAAAATGGTTAGTAGACTCAAGGCAATTTTATACCTATGTACCCATCCAGGGAATCATTATTCTTGATGTGCACAATACTTCAGACCATCTACTTACCTTGTCAATCCTACCAAACCCTAACTCAACCGGACGGTATCAGCGTAAGCCTGACACTGTGAACCGGAACCATTGCTGACTACTATAACTGACATGCAGACTTACGTGCTGGTTGAAGATGATGGCACCTTCCTCACATGTGGACTTGTGAGTGCACAAGTGCTGGTTCACACACCAGTGGCAGCCCCAGCGAGAGCTTACACAGCCGCGGCACCTGGGCGGGAGGGACAGACGCAGTCACTCATTGGAACAAACAAAAACACAAAAGCCCATCTTGTCTGCCACCCGAAATGTTAAGCAGGAAGCTGGAGAGATGGCAATCAAGCGGGAGTGTGGGAGAGTACGCCCTGCTGGGAGGGGTTAGCTAGGCCCATAAGAGTGTAAACTTAATAGACGTCACTTAGTGAAAAGGACAGGTTGTCTCCACAGCGATAGCAACCTGCACTGGAAGTCTGAGATCACCCGGGTAGAAAATGTACAGGCTTGTATCCATGATGGGGCAGTAACTATGATGAGGGGGACCCCAGCTGCTTTAGTGTTGACCATAGTCCATTAAAAGGAGTATGGTGCGAAACGTAGGCTACGCAACATGATCCCAATAACAGCTGTACCCAATTAACATAACCGTGTATGACATAGGTATAAAAAAAAAAAAGGCAGACGAATGGCTGAATGAGCATTTGACTCACGGCATGCTCCCAGAGTGCTGCTTCACAGCGCTGCAGTCATAGAAGGTGAATTCCCCGGCGGCGACGGTCACGTTCAGGTAGCGGAGTGACAGAGTGACCGTGGCTGAGTCTATAGAGGGAGAGGGAGACTATGTAACCCAGGACAGCGAAATCAGTCACTTGGTCAAAAATGTCAAAAACTGTGTTATTGTGGCAATGGGTTGGACATATAATAAGCTTTAAAAATAATACCAAACTTATTGACATGTCTCAAATGGGGCCCGAGATTTGACATTTTGAAATCGGCAGTCAGAAGACGCCTTTTTGAGAAAATTAAGTTGAAACATGGGACATCTACTTTCCAGATATTTCCTTAGCAACCATTGTGTTAGAATTCTGACACATACACCAAATGTTCATCAATAACTCCTCATACCTTTCTGAAATATGACAAAGAAATTATATGATACAAATATTTATTTTTGTATTTTAAATGTATTCATTTAAGAATTCATAGCGATTTTTTTTTTTTTTCGGCATCGCAACAAGCAGAACGGTTTACACTTCTTAAAATCGTTGTTGTTAACAAACTGCCTATTTACAGTATAATAGAGACATTATTTCACAAAATAAACTTGATAAAACGACGGTTAAGAAAACAAAAACGTGTAAAACTCAAGATCGATAATTCATGACGTCACTAGTACTTCACAAGTAATCTGGCCACTGTGTAAAATCTACATATGCGACTTCCGACTTATTTTGCTGTCCCGGGTCACATATATATATTTTTTTTATCATTAGAAAGACATGTTCAGACTGATCACTCTTCAGGATAACCAATTTGTTCTGAAGAATAAAGATTTGCTTTAGAGCCAGAAAAAGGCTGCATAATATATCAGTGTATATCAAACCACTCAAAAATGAATACCACAGAGTTTAATCGTTCTACCTTGACAACCTTGAGATTTAAACAGAACCAAGAATTATTGATTCTTTGAAGTTAATCAGCTACACATCAGTGTCATTGGGGAGACATGCAATATAAGGTAGAAACAAGACATGATATGTTCACTCAGATATTTACTTCAGCAGAACTGGACTGATTAAATCATTGTTTTGGATACGCTTTAAATAGAAGAGAGTATCAGTTTCCACAGAAAGACAAGGATCGTAATTTTAATCTAATTCTAGGCATGCTTTGTTTTAGTTTCCTTTTAATATCGTCATATATATCCCTCAAAAATGAAACCTAATTAAAACAAAGGGCCCCAAAAGAGAATTGCTCTAGACATGAATCAATGTTTTGAAAAATTATTGTAGCCCAATCCAGTCAGGAAATTTCTACAGTGGAAAATGTTTTAATTTATTATTATTATTATTTTTTTTTGTATAAACACCGTATGGCGTATAGCTTTGACCCTCCCTTCAGGGAGACTCACACAAATGGAAAATTTAGCCGCAACACAGTTTGCCTGTCAGGTAGTCCATGAGACATTAGAGTACAGGAAGTTGGCAAAAAGCTGCCTTCACAATGAAATAAAATGATCTTAACACATTTGATCTGTGTAGTCACAGAGTATTGCCCAGTAAAAAATCACCCATTACACTGTACTGTGATTTTTACACCTTGGTAACAAATAAAACCGTTCGCCCACCCCTTCCCTTTGCCTATGGGGCTCACTAACCCTCTCCAGGGCGCATGGGAGGCACCATGTTGGTGTCTGGGGAGGCACAAACAATTCCTGTCTCAGTGATGGTAGCAGGGCTCTCGTATTCCTGAAAGAAACAAGAGTATGCCCCATGTTCCCCCAGGCTGGGCAGCCTCAACACGGACAGGAAGACCTACAAGGTGAGAAAGAGAGGGTTGGAAAAGGCAGTTGGGCTGCTGATAGACATAATAATAATAATAATAATAATAATAATAATAATAATAATAATAATAATAATAATAATATTAATTGGGGTAAAACCAATTTTTGAAACTGATGTCAGTTTCTCAAAAAAATCTTCAGGCAAGTATTCTCTGAGGGAGCCATTTGAGATTGTACAGTCACGTACGTTTCTCTTCTCCTCCCGGCTAATGTAGGCTGGGCTCAAGGACTGGACCCTGAGGCACTCTGGCGCTGGGTCAAAGCTCCAGAGCCAGTGTCCTGGCTGCTTCCCACGTGTGCACTCCGACCAGTGGCCACACCTGACGTGCGGAGACAGAACAAAGCAAGCAGTCATTTCTGTCTGCATTCAAGCCCCAAAACCAAGACATCTACTAACGTGTGGGAACCTGCCAAGCCTATCAGCCCTAACAACATGCTAGTGTATCAAGGCTTTCGAATTATAATGAAAAATAAAAACTTTACTTTAAAATCAAGTTCAATTATTGTGTATGTTTAGACACATTAAGCTGCCTGCTATTATAATTAAACATCACAAAATAAGAGTGTGGATATTGCAGACAGGCTGTGCTCCAGTAAGGGACATTGGGGAGAGTGGGATACTGTAGACAGCAGAGTGACATGGTGGAGAAAGCTGGGATACTGTAGGCAGCGGAGTGACATGGTGGAGAAAGCTGGGATACTGTAGGTAGCCTCGTGGTCTCACCTGCCATCCAGCACACACCAGCCACAATAGGGGTCGTGGGCGGAGAGACAAGACTGGCAGTCTAGGTGTTGGTAGCACTCAGCCACGGGCCGCTTCTCCAGCTGTAAAACAATGGTGCTCTTGTCACAGTGGCAGAAACTACGCAGCACATTAACACCAGCGAATTGTCCCTAAAACTTAGTCATGTTTCTGATTTAGTGCAGCAGTGTGGTTTAGGATGTTGGTTAAAATAGTAGGGGTCTTGCTGTGACAAGCCTGAGAATGGTTCCCAACCCTAAACTGATTCATTAAAGCTGCAGCTGTCTACAATGCAGCTTGAATTGTAAAATTGTACATGTGGTGTACAAGTACATATGTACATATTAAGAAAATGATATGCTAATCCTAAGAATTTAAATGATGCTGAAACAGATACTGGGCGAGTCAGTAAGCTTTTTAACCAAGGACAGGACTTCCTAACCGTTGTGCTGGTCATGATGAAGAGTTGCTCCTCAGCCTGGTCCAAGAGCAGGTCAGCATTGATGGCTGCATTAGGCTGGATGGGAATGGTACTGTACTTCTCCACCTCTCCAGCGGGTCCCAGGAAAACCTTGGAAGAATTTTTTTATTTTTTTTTTTTGTAATTTCAAGCAATGGAAATGGAAATATAAATTAATCAAATACTAAGGTTTCATTTCCATAAAAAAACAAAAACATACAGATCCACAAACACAAATCCATCGAAAAAGAAAAACATCTAATACAAGGAGGCTGAGAAGAAATATGCACTCATCAGACTTTATACAAGATCAGACCTAGGCAATAATACACAAACCCATTTTTCTAAGTTGTGAATTAAAAATAGGGATTTAATAATTGAAAAATTACATAGTCTGTGAAGGAACTTATTTAATCAAAAAACGCCAAAGAATTGTACAGATCCTTCAGACCAGACCCTTTTCTATCTATGCAAAGAGTGGCGGTATAACTCTAACGCAAGGCGTTTTGTTCTCTCTGTATTATAATCCTAAAAGAGTTACATTTATACCCTTAAATTGTGGTTTCCAGTTACCTGAAAGGAGCCTAATTTAGTTTAAACTAAGATTGCTAGAGCAAGGATTCGGATCAGAAGGCTCTCGGTTGTCTGAGGGCATTTAAAAGCTCTGGGTACTCAGTCTAATATCATTATTATAGATTCCACGCTCTCCTGTATAACCTTGGCAGGGAAGAGCTCAGAGACACCTCAGGTTACAGCAGGGAGGGTGTTGTGGCGTGGTATGGAATACCGCTTGGAGTGATGAGATCATCTGTTCTAATGGGTTGTGTCTGGTGAGCCGTGCTTAAATTGTCTTCGATCAAAGTCCTCAAACCTTCAGCTGTCTGGAACTTGAAGGGAGTCTTTTCTTAATGCAATAATACAAAAGTGCATTTAAAACACAGATGGATGTGTTCTTCAACACTCAGTCAAGTCCAATGTAGTTTTACTTGTATACTGTTCAACAGAGTGGAACAGTGGGCAATATTCTATATTGGTGGGAGAGAGAGGATTGGAATCAATCTACAAAACTAAAAACTTTGCTATGTGGCTTCCGGATGAATTTACACACAAAAAAATGTGTAGTAAAAAAATTACTACAATATCCAAAAATCTTACTCACGTTACAGTCAAATTCCTTACTCCTTTATTGGATTTTTTTAATGGAGCAGAAGATGATTTATACAGTCTCTGAATTACACCTCCATGGGTCTGGCTAAACAGTGACTCAGTTCTGTGCTAGGCACAATAAGGACTTTATACAGTAAGGGATGATGGGGCAGGGCGTCAGTGGGAGTCGTACACGAAAACAAAAAACGTCAGTGGTCCACCAGCACCGCTCCGAGTCTTGGCACTGCTGGCGCTCGGGGGAAGAAAGCCTCTTTCTCAGAGAGTTTGTAGCCAGAGTTAGCAATAGTGGCAAAGCACCCAGAACACAGTGAAACAACCGGAGATTTATACAGACTAGGAACAGAATGATGGTTAATTAAAAGAAAAACATTCTGTAAAATGGGATCAAAATCATAGCGTGTAATAAATTGTGTCCTTGACGTGAACCTGAATTTACTCAAATCCTTTTGATCACATTTTTTCCAATATATAAACATATATACTGGATATGTACACATCCTCCTGATGATCACTATAATGGCATCCTGAGAGGAAATTCTGATTATCCAACACATATACAATATAGGAGGTATTGCTACTGAGTGGGACCCGGGATGTGTCACGAGTTTTTAACGCACGTCACTGAGAAGGAAGAACCAGTCTCAGTGGGTCCCTGCATCGTCGGTGGTAGTGACCCTCCAGTGACCCTGACGGAGGGATAAGGAATCTGGCAAAACAAGTTGTTACGGGAACAAGGCTGGGAAGATCAGGAGCCGTTTAATGTTTAATAAGGAAGTTAAAACTAAAATAATTACAGGGGTGAAATTTATTTGTTTTAATTAAATTTAAAATTTTTGTATTTAATGGTGGTCTCTTATTTATTTATTTGTAAGTATCTTATTTCTTTGACACATAAAGAAAAAAGCTATGAAATACAACGGTATTCTATACGATGTAGCGTGCACTAAGCAGGTTTTTATTTGGGCCCTGCCTAAATCTCTTTTTCAAAATTTCAAACACAATGCTCCAAGAGAAAAAAAACAGAAACTAAATACATCGCACATTACTACTTTGGACCACTAATAAATAAATTAAAGTTAAGGGTTTTTAGCATGTCCTGTGGTGCTAAAAAAAACTTTCTGATTACCATTCTTTTAATTTCAACAATTTCACATTCTGTAACAAAAACACTTAAACCTACCGAGTGCCAAACACTATTCAGCGATCTTCCAGACAATGAGCTACAGTTGCGCGAGACTTAAATGTATAATAAGCAATGTGGTGACAAAGAAAACCGTGCATACGCAGTTAGCTCTGTATGTTCTGTACCATAATCTATATACAAGAAAATTAGTGCGCACAGAAACTTTTATACTTCATTGCAGCCATTGTCTCACCTGGTGACCACACGTGGTCATTGTGGTCACACATTGCTTTAGACTAACACATATAGCATTAAGCTATACATTAAGACATTAAGTCCTTCTTCAGCCAAAGTGCCTAAGCGCTAATAGCCAGATAAGATCTCACTAATTTAGAAGGCTAAAGTTTGATATCGTTCCCAATGACAATTTATAACTGGGGGTAGGTGGGAAATAGACTACTCTATTTTTGTGAGAGTGACAAATCAAAATCTGATGAATCAAAACAGATGGAGACACTAGAGGTGTTTGCTTTAGTCCAGATGTTTATTTCAAAATGGCCAGGACAATGCCTAGACAATAGTCTACCCTACTTTACTGTTAGCAGGGTGCTGGGTCTTAGGATACAGATCCACTGGTTCAAAATTATGTCTGAAACAAGAGAAACGTGAGAAACATTCTCGCTTGGAAAACAGTGACCGGAGGGCGATGCAGAGAAAACTCTACCTTGTGTAAATTTCCTTTGGCGTCTCCCAGGAAGGCAATGCTGTGCCAGTCCTGTACACTGACAGCCACCGCAGTAAGCTGGGTCGGGCTGAGGAACACCGACACAGCCTCCACGGGCACCCGGCTGGCCATGGGGCTCGGGGTATGGTCGGAACCGCAGGGATAGGCATCCAGAGTGTTCTGAAAAGAATTAAAAAACGATGAAGATACAACTTTTAAAAGTTATTTTGTTTCTACCATGGCCACGTATTCTGATTGAGTGGGTACTTCAATGCACTTTTAACGATGACTGGTATTTTTGGCCCAAGCTATACGCCACAATTTTCCTCTTTGCATGCACAATAACTTCCAATCTAAAGCCATGGAGCTCCCGAAAGACGAAGATGTCTTTGTGTTCACGAAAGCTTTAATCTGTATATGCCATCTGCAAAGTGTTTATCTCCCTATCAACCATGCCTTTCCCTCTCTCTCTAGACCTGTAGGCTAGTTATCAGACTTCACATAACTCACTCGTCGTTCTAAGAACTGGCAGCAACACTGCCCATATCGACCATGGGTGGAGACAGTATTCGGGTCATGGGGTTGCCTGTGTCCCATCCTGGAATCTAGGCTCTTTCCGGTGCGTACCACAATTCTCATTACATACTTAAATTATTAAATAATAATAACTATAACTGAAAGAACATCTGAAAGAATCCCGCCAGAAATATTAGTGGCCATTTTCAAGGCAAAAAATATGTAACCTGTCCGCCCAAATGCGATTATCAAGGCAACGTGGATGCATTAGACAGGTACGTTACAAATTATATTTAACGAATAATCCATTTAATAGGCAATATTCATTTTAGAATCGAGTTGATTTAGTTGATTATATATTGTGTAATTATTAGGTCATTTTGTTGATTATATATTGTGTATTTATTAGGTCATTTAGTTGATTATATATTCAACCCCCACAATATTTAGTAGACCCAGTCGTGCTTTCAGATGGCACATTCCGTGTACGGCCCTTTTCTTGCCACCCTCTCATACAGACCAGTACGAGAGCAGAACTCTTGATACGACTGACTGGTGTCGTATCAAGAAAAAAAACTACTCCCAGACACTGAACTCTGTAGCTGATAACTGGCCTCTCTCGTAGCTTCTCTCGTAAGTGACCGAGATCGCTTCCTGATTATGGATCAAACTCTGCAAACACTTCTATGTTATTTTGTAAGCTTTTCCTAATCTATGCATCTGTATTACTTTCTCTCCAACTTATGTTGAATGCAGTTTTGATCAATGATCCTTCAACAGTGGGGTTTTGATCCAGAAAATTGAACTTAAAGCAACTTAAACAAACCTTCAACAGCACATGGGTTGAATACCTGTGCTAGCACCATATTTCAGTTTTTTATTTGTCATAAAAAAAATTTCCCAGCATAAAACCTTACAATACCTGATTTTGAGTTTTGTTAAAAAAAAATATCAAACAGATTTCAATGTACCATTTGTAATTCAGTGATATGAGAGAATTGGTCTGAATACTTTTGCAAGGCACAGTACATAGATAGTCAGACAGATAGACAGCACATGCACTCATGTACTCACCGAAGGCAGGTTGGCACAATTGGACTTGACCTCGTATTCGATGTAGGCCGCCTCTCCTCCCCTCCCGTCCAGGCCGTAATTGGTGTAGCACATGTCCCGCGTGAAATTGATCTGCTGATCCAGGTCTTCCAGGGCGAACATGCACAACGCAGAGTCCTCGCTGGGTTTGCTGGAGAAGACGCCCAGCAGCACTGCCTGTTCCCCCCTGCCGTCCAGCTGGGACCGTGGACTCGCCACATGGGCGGCCTGGAGAAGGCTGTAGCTAGCCCCCGCAGATGAGCGGCACACCAGGGGCACCTCCACGTAAGAGTAGTAGGACGTGTCGTCCAGGCAGACGCGTGATATGTAGGTCTTGTATTCCCGAGACTGGGACTTGAGGTCCCGTCGGTAAAAGAGGAAGTAGACGTGCGAGCGGTGAGAGAACGCCCGGACAAAGTGGTGGTCGTATTCCGAGAGCCGGCCAGCCACCGCAAGCTTGGCCGTCTCCTCATACGAGAAGAGGGGCTCCGAAGCCAGGTTACGGGTGGAGATGGGTGGCTGGCTGCTGGTGTAGCCCCGGCCCACAAAGAGCACCGGCCGCCTGCCGTTGGGCTGTGCCACCAACCCAACTGTGGACACCAGTGGGTCATTGGCGGCGACATACTGGGTGTCTACTGGTCGCTCGGTGGAGAAGAGCAGGTTCTGGATAGAGGCTAAGCTGCGCTTCTGGCAGATACCCTGGTGGACACTGCCGCAGGTGATGAGCTCCTGGGAGTAGGGGTCCACCAGCAGAAGTTTGTTATGGTTACTGGCTCGGAGGGCCTGGGGGCAGTTGGCCTGGGTGACGGGGGGCAGGCACTCCTTGCTATCGGTCACCGGCCCAGTATCCACCTCCTGCTCAAGTAGCAGGCCTCCGCCCAGCTGGTAGAGGTGGTCCCGGGCGCCTATGTAGACCGTGCCCGTCGCCGGGTCCGGGTGCAGGGCCAGGTGCTCAAATATGGTGTCATCACAGGAGAACTTGGGGTAGCCGTCGCCAGCCAGCGTATCAACACTTCTCCAGCAGAGAGGCAAAAACACCGTGGCAACAATAGCGGAGATCAGCAACTTCCCAGGTGGCATGGTAGATATTCTGGACCACAGGAAAGAGGGAGGCAGAGGATTCACGTTATTGTCAACAAGTGCAGTAACAAACTGCACTTCCTAGAAATTTGTCCGTTTATTTTTGTAATAATAATGCCTACGAGTAAAAAGATCAGATATTAACAAAACAGAAATAAACCTCAAATTAACAACGCTGAACAAACATGAATCCAGGCAAAGAAATGTGTCCATAAATGTCTCACCATTTGTCTCAAGCTTTTGGGTTAAAGAGGCCTATTTCCCTCTGGGCCATCCAGCTCCATAGTTTTGCTAAAACATGCCCCCGGGCAGGATCTGAAAAACAGATAGTTTAAACAGATAGATAAAGTACAGACAGTACAAATCTGACTAACTAAAATGGCACTTTTACTACAAAGGCAGTTGTATTCTTAAAACAGTGAGGCAATAACCTAATACAGAACCTGAAAGCTCAAGGTAGCCTGGAGGTGTTTGACAGTTTAGAGTTAAACAAACCTGAAAACATACAAAGTGTGTAACATTCCGAGAAAAATTCACTCTGACCAATTGGAACAGACTCTACTCAGTAAAGCAGTAACGTTGTCTGACTTGTACTCAGTAAAGCAGTAACGTTGTCTGACTTGTACTCAGTAAAGCAGTAGAGTGGCCTGGCTTGTACTCATTAAAGCAGTAGAGTGGCCTGGCTTGTACTCAGTAAAGCAGTAACGTTGTCTGACTTGTACTCAGTAAATCATTCATTTTCCGGCTTGTACTCAGTAAAGCAGTAATTGTCCGGCTTGTACTCAGTAAAGCAGTAGAGTGGCGTGGCTTGTACTCAGTAAAGCAGTAGAGTGGCGTGGCTTGTACTCAGTAAAGCAGTAATTTTCTGGCTTGTACTTAGTACAATGTCTCTTGTGTGGTGCCTCTGTAGTCTGGCATGAGATGGGACAACAATAAATAAATACAGTAACAGCTGAGTAAGTGCTTTTCAGACCTGAAAGGCTTGCAACACAGAGTTTAATGGAAGATATTTCGGGGTCCATTCTGCAACATTGTAGCACTCACAACAGCTATAAATACACATATTTGAAAATGACCAGCAGTGATGAGTTGAGCCCGCTGGACATAAAATATTTTATGCATGATTGAGATCCATTACAGGATCTGAAAATCTATTCTCACCCCACCCACGTTTCCTGGGGTCCTTGTGCATGGTTAAGCACAGTCATCCAGCAGTGGCCATCACAGGAAACAAAAACTGCAGCTATTATTCATTCTTAGCCATTACCAACGGGCCCCCACCTCCGCCCACCTCAATGCTTCAGTGTGAGGAGGTTCACATGCAAGTCCTGAAGGCGGCTACTGCTGTTAGACTGCTACAGCCAATGCCCACGCACAGCTCCATCACAGAACACCGCAATAGGGAGAGACATGCACATACTGAGCAACTCGGCCCGACTGTTTCAGAGGTAGAATTCACTCCGGCCAGTTCAGACAGGCCACCAGGGCCAGGGGAAACCGCGGCCAGAGAAAAGACCCATCACCACACACAAAGATGCTTATTTCACCTCTATGGGCTATTTAGACAGCTTTTATTTATTTATTTATTTATTTATTTATTTTAAACTGAGAGGCAGGAAGTACTGGCCAAGGGTTAAACATCTGTCCATGGCATCAAATACAAGATTTTTTTGTAGTAGCTTTGTCGTGATCTTTTTTTATCCATCCTGTTTTATCCATCTCGGTGAAATATTTACACACTATTTTTAAGTCAACAAAGAACCAAAATAGCAGGCAGATCAGAACTTTTAAGCTTCTTTATGAGAAAAGCTTTTTAGCATTTAATATGGAAAGGAGAAAAGTTAATTGAAGACGGAGGATTTTTAAACACATTAAAGACACTATACTGTTCCTCCACTCATTCCAACAGTCCGCACAAACGCGCAACATTTGAATGGACCTAGGGATGGAAATGATGGCTAATCCATCCTTGGAGCAGATTCCAAGAGTTGAATCCACTGTGCTTTGTGCCATCAGTCTGACCTGTTGGGTTCCAGA
This sequence comes from Hiodon alosoides, assembly GCA_025775065.1. Taxonomy (NCBI): domain Eukaryota; kingdom Metazoa; phylum Chordata; class Actinopteri; order Hiodontiformes; family Hiodontidae; genus Hiodon; species Hiodon alosoides. Next base: position 23,067 of record JAOYSI010031806.1, read on the forward strand.
ACCATACCCCGTGTAATACAATCTAGGGGCAGAGTTAGGCATCTTGCTCACTTAAACACAGCGTCCAATGATTGTGAAACCTTACTCTAAGTTAAGAGCCTCAATAAAACTCTTTCTCTAAAGCTACAAGTTATGGAGTGCACTTTAACGGTGAAACGCATAAAAAGGAAAAATGCTTGAATCCGATTATAGATTCTCAGCGCTTTCCCATTTGATACACGTGAACAAATCCGATGGTAAAGGGATGCAGACCTTGCACTTGTGGTTCCTGTGGCACAGCTGCAGTTGGGAGATTAAAGAGGCCCTGATGATGGAGGGACTCGGGTCGCTTGAGAGTCATAAATGAGTTGTTACGGAGACCGTAGAGTAGTAGGAAGCCCTGAAGTGAGATGACTCCTGATTAGTGCGAATTCAATAAACCACACTTCTAGAGAGACTCAGATCTGTTGAGTTTCCTGCCATTTTCAGTTGTCTGTTTATTTAAGCTGGTGGTGTAGTGGTTAAGGTAACAGGCTTGTAACCAAAAGATTGTTGGTTATAGTCTCTCCCCAGCAGTTGTATCTATGAGCAAGGTACTTGAATTGCATCAGTAAATATCCAGTTGTACAAGTGGATAAATGTAGAAATTTTAAGCTGTGTATGTCACTTTGGATTAAAAAAAAAAAAAAAAAAGTTTGTTTTTTTTCTTTTCTTTTCTATATAGCTACTGGCTGACACTCCACTGTTTCAATGATAACTACAGCTCTGATGGGCCATACATTTCTCCCATCAGACAAACTTTGAGTAAGCGTAAGCGTTTGTGACCAAAAAGCTTTACACAGCCCCATCATTCCAGAGGGTTGTCCTGGTCATTTTGAGGTGGTTCCCATGACAATCAGATCTCTGCCGGATGCAGATTCCATCCTGAACTTGGCCAGTCAGAGAGCCAGAGGAGACAAAAACAACACGTGCGCCTTTTTTTTTTCCACAATGTCGCTCAGTGAAAGCCAAGTTCCAGGGCCTACCAGAGTCATGCCAGATGAAAACAATTCATCAAGAACAACAGCATCACGCCAGTTCCCTTTATAAAAGGTGAATTGTGGCTCTGGGGTTCTCCTAGTTATGATATATGTGAGATGAAGGCTTGATTTGGAAATGATTTACAAAGATTTTCAACAACTAACCTACGGAAAGTAATGTTTAAAAAATGTGACTTTTTTGTGACTTCTTGGTTCACAGCTTGGAATTCTTACAACTCTTTCAGTCCCACTAAAACAGAGTTAGATGGTAAAGCGGTTAGGACACTGAACTCTGGAAAGACAGGTACATTTCTTGCATTTTTTCAGTGAAATGCACCACAGTCTAAATGGGTTAAATGAGCATGGTATAAAACCGTATAAAACAGAAAGTAGCCCTGGTTGTATGCAAAGTAAATAAATCACCAAATCATGCTCAGTTTGACTGAGACGTATTATACAGGAGCTGGTGCCTTGCTAATGTAATTTGTCGTCTTCCCTCCACTTCCCAGATGAGAAAAGCCTCCATCCATTCCATCCTCTGTCCTCTGTAACTCTCTACTCTGGGGAAAAGTTACCCCAGATTCCCCAGGACCTTCTCCTCCAACACATCTTCCCTCACTGTAAACTAATGCATGCAGGCACGAACACAGTACTAACACCAACCACCACAGAACGGCACCACTCTGCCAGTCTCGGGGCAGGAGCCCAGCAGAGAACGGACACGCAAATAAATAAGTAAAGAGGGACATTGTCAAGACGACAGACACGAGCCCCACCAACTCCAGGCCAGCCGCGCCTCCTTGTTGCCCGCCCAGTGGGGGAGCATTAATCACAGGGAGCCCCTGCAGGCATGCTCACGTTCCTCCCCTCACCAACTGCCTCAGCCGCTCCAGGCCACTGCGAGAGGTAGGAGAGCCCGCTCAAACATTTATGAGGGAAGGGGGCACTTTTGATCTTGGACCATCTCCACCCACTAGAACCTGTGTGGGTATCTCCCTTGGAGACAATGCGTCGTTTTAGGCAATAAAGGGGCGTGTGTGTCGCCCTCAAAGTAAAAGGTCTCCCCCCCCCCCCCCCCCAGACGGATGGCTGAAAGTCCATTAGGAGGGCTAGCGCTGAACCGTCCTGTCACATTTTGTATGCTGTACTCGAGCAGTCATCCCTGCCTGTCTGCACCAGACCCGCTGAGACATGCATGATCTCATTGGACAGCATGGTCCTCATTTAGCATGGATCACCATCAGCAGAGTGACAATAATGACACACCCAGACAAGTCAGGAATCCCAGATTTTGGACAGAGAACCAGCCGTTCACACCAGTCACTGCCTGGATGCAGCTAGGAAGCTCATCTCTGGGACTGACAGATGGCGCTCTTCCCCATCACCCCCTTTATGAAGAGTATCGGCAGCGTGAGTAGGAATATGTGATGTTCAGTTGGGCTAGGATGTGGGCTAGGTGGCACGTCCGTTTTGAGGCCAATGAAAATATAATCCCAGAAATTGTGGGAGGGTTCTCAACAAATCTGGATTTAGTACTGATTAAGCTTTGCATTGACAGGGGAAAAAGCTGGACACTTAGCAAGAAGGTCTCTGCAAGTCAGAGGCTCGGTAAATTGATTCTTTTTTTTCATTTATCAAGGGGACCTCATTCAAAGTGCAAGATCCATAGTTTCCAAAAACAATGTTAGCAAACATGACACTTGCGATATTGCCAAAAATGCTCACAGGAACTTTTTGTTCATTTTTGTGACACACAGATTATATAGTCTACCATCTTCTCGACTTGTAATAGAAGAAGGATCTGTGAATCTGTCAGGTCCCCAGGGAGAGCCCTTTTGGTGAAAATACAGCCTTTGTTCCATCAGACCGAGCCTGGGCCTGTTATCAGTCGGAATGTGCAATCTGCTGACATGTTAGAGAAGCAGAAGGGGGAGAAAAAAAAAATATAAAAAAATAAAACACACTGTGATGTGAGCTGGTTTCATAACCTCAAAGTAGCCATTCAGGATAAATACTAGTTTCTCTTGGTTGTACCTACCCTTGTCAACGCTTGCTTTGCATTTTGTAATTAGTTTGGGTGAACGTAAATATTGATGTCATCCGTTTTTATTCTATCAGGCCCTTGTGCGCTATTAATTATTGCTCATCACTGTTAACCTTCTACCAATCACAGTTTAGCACAGAGTGGTTTTCCGTTTTTCCCCCGGAGACTCCCACATAAACCATGACAAAGAAACGTATGCCATGTTCCAATAATCCCCAGACTCGCGCTGTGCAAGACAAAGAAAGCCGTCTCTCAGGTTGTGTCCTTAATAGGTACTATGGGAGGACAAGACTCAGTCTCACCGTGTCAGATAAACCGAAGATAAGCAGAAATGATAAAATGTTTTAAACACTCAATATAACAGCGTGACTGTTAGGATGGCATTTTATGAGGGGTACAGGGGGCCTGTGGCTGCCCGTCTGAAAGTCACCGCCGGCAGGTTTTCATGCAAGTACACTCCCAGCATTCATTGCTTCCCAAAGCACGTCCTTCGACTGACAAAGGGACTCTCTTTCATGCTGCAGCACGGGCTGAGAACGCCCTTCCGGTTGCCTTGACAACAGACAAGGACCTGCGATTGCAAAAATCTGTGAGCTGTTCTGCTCCCTGGGAGCTACTCACAGAACATCACGCCGCTCCCACCCCCGTCACTGTCCTGACGCCTGAAGGCCGGATCATCCCCAACATCTCTCTTTCCGCCACAAGTCTGGCATAAATACCTTCATTCAAAGTAGTCGCATTTAATGTAACCTGCTCCGTCCCTGCCAAATCCACAAACATCACATGTCCAAATCCCAGTTGGGGATTTGTTTATTGTTCCTGTGGCACGCGGTCCATCTCGCGGGCACTTGCGAGAGGAGATGGGGCTGGTCCGTCGACACCTGCGGGCCCTGATTTTCTCAGTAGGGAGGCGGTTTGTGAGCAGGAGAAAGGGGGGCTGTGAGAGGAGCAGAGGGGAAAAGCAAAAGAAAACACAGGCCAGGGCCAGGGCGCCGACAGAGTAAAGTTGCAGAGAATCAGGCAACCGGAAGCCCGGACACTTGGGTAAAGGTTCCTCTTTTTGGACGGTTCATTGTGTTTGATGGTGATTCCGTGAACGGGGTTTCCCGAAAGGTTTTTCTTTTGTATGTATCTTTTTCTTTTTTTTTTTTTCTTTTTTTTTTTTAGCTTCGCAAGAAAGCGGATCGCAGAAATAAACAGGCAGTTCCGCAATTCACCCGACTAGAGTGGTTCTGATTCTGATTGCGTGCTTAATTATCCTAGACTAAAGTTTATAAGCTCAATACCCTCTGTAAATGCACAGTGCAAAAAAGCTGTACTAGTCACTTTAAGCAACAATTATGGCCACCCATGTGTGTTAAAAGGAGCCTCACCCACAGAGGCTGCCAGCGCAGCGCTGAATAAATGCAAATACTTCTCTCACAAACACTGACGAAGCAGAAAACATCCCGAACAGCGTGGGGAGGTGGTGTCAACAAGTCTGATGGACCAGGTGGGAACAGAAGGGTCACATAGAGGGCGGGCTGACGTGGGCGGGGACAACACAGGATGACCGGGCCAGAAACCAATTCCCGGGAGTGCACCGAAACTCTTTCGCCATTTGTTTTGACTGGGTCATTTCCGTGTACATAATGCATATTATCATGTAAGATAGCTGGCTCAGAATTTTTAAGATCATTTCCACTGCTCACATTCCCTGGCTAATGCCCAATTCAAAATACATTTTTTTACTGAATTTTACATATTTTAATTAGTCAATTATAGCAAGATATTTATGTTAAAAAAAGGGTACCATAGCTCCTTCCAGGGACCTGAACCTATATCATTCTGGGACCCATGGACACCCTTCACTGCCTGCTCTCCTTACTTTGTAGTAAGTGCCGTTTTCCATCCTGGATTATAAGCACCTAATGAGGCTTTACACTCAATTACTTTTATTGGAAACAAAGGAACAAAGGACACAACACACACACGGAGATTGTGTTTCCAATACTCACTTCCTACGTCAGAGAACCAAGGGCCAAAATCGATGAGGCGTCGTTAGGGCCCGTGCACTGCACATCTGTAACCATTTCAAATACCATACACCACCTCTAATTTAATACCCAGCATTTCAAGCATTTAAACCTGAATCATATGTGGGAATGAAACATTTTCCGAGTCAATAGCAGAATAGTGGACTGCATTTCACTCTCCTCCCCTGAAAGAATTAGCAGTGATAACTAGATAGTCCACAGACTGGGTCGGTTCCCTTCCTGACCGTCCCGCCAGGCACGCATCACCAGGAGCCGTGCATACTCGGGATGTTTGGCACAGACTCCTGTAGGCTTTGGCACGGCTCACCGAGGGCAGGGGGGTTGTGATGCACACTCTCTCCCCCTGGGTGAACCAACAACAATATATCATTTAATCTGAGGCACCTCATTGGCTCATAGGGAAAATAAGGCGAGGCCTGCGTATTGAGGTGCATTCTCTGTAGACGGGTGGGTGGGTCTCCTACCCAGTAGCGGGTACATCACAAATATTGGTTAATGAAAGGATGTGGCATAAGGGGACCTTCCACCAGGCCGACCGAGTTAATGTTTTCCTCAACGCAGTCGACTCCAGTCCATTATCAACCAAAACTCAAATGGTTCCAAAGGTCACAGGGAAAAAAAACTTTAATGCTGGTTGCGAGGAAAATTCTGAAATGAAAGTATTTGTGCGCCTGTGCACAATTCTTATGCCAGCACCTGTCCAGGTCTCAGGTCAGACTTCACCAGCCCCCCCCCCCAACTTAAAAGGGACTGTGGAAAGTATCGCACAGGCCTGAAAACCCGAACTACTGAAGTTTTCAGGCACACCGAAACACCCACACACACACACACACACACACACCCACACACACACACACACACACACAAAACCATTAAACATACACATACACACACACATAGGCCCATTGCCTTCTGCCTGTTGCATTTGTGTGTTTGAAAGATGCCCCTCTTGGATTTCCACAGTTTGGTTTCCTTTCCTCCTGAATGCCCCGCTACAGGAGGGTGGAGATCTGTCATTTCGGGAACAAGGTGGAGCCGGTACACAAACTTGCATCACTGCTGGCAATGTTATAGTGGCCTCTTGTGAGACTGGTCCGTTCACAAGTGACTTTCTGTCTCATTCCACAGCGCAACAAGGGGACTGCAGAAAACCTAAATATTAGCCTGGCCGTCTGGAGTCAAATTATGTGTGTTCAAGTGGACTTGTTTACAATGACAGTCTTTGTAGCTAAAAGCGGGCTTCAATAACGTCCTTTTGAAAACCTGGTGGGAGTAGTCCATGAGCATACCCATTAAGGGATGAAAAATGACGCAGAAAAGCATGTCTCTCAGACTGCGAATGCGGGGCAGCCAAAGAGGTCTGGGCCAATGCTGACTACTTGGCCTGGGCCTTTGTTGCTTAATTCACAAGTTTCCAAAATGCTCTGAAATGAACTTTTTTTTAGCCGGTTCTTGTGAGATTCTCCGGATTCCTTCTGTGACCAGAAGCTGAATAACAGACTTTGCTTGTCTTCTCTCTTTGTCCGTTTCAAGTGCACTGTTTTCCCATTTGTCCAATTTCTTACCAGCTACCTCTTGCCTGTCCTCTTGAACTGCTAGATCCCATTTACTTATATACTGGCACTGCCATCGACCTGAGACACTGTGGGCACTGCCATCTACCTGAGACCCTGTGGGCACTGCCCCACAATCGATCCACACAAATGGCTAATATAAAAGAAACTCTGGCCCATGCAGGCAGTAGTTCTGCAGGTTTTTGCTCCACCTGGAATAGGACACACCTTGCTTAACACCCTGTGGCATGAATGGGATAAATCAAGGGGAGAACTCTCAATAAGACACTAGCGATTTACATTGTAACACTGGTTTAAATTTTATATATTGACATAGTGTAAATGGCAAGAAATTCAGCTGACATTCCCTGAGCACATCTGAACAGTGTAAACCAGATGTCACACTTAGTCCCCTCCCAGTTTATTATGAGCGAAGTGGCCTGTCGTGCAAGTGCGTCAGCTGGGAAGGACGCCAAGACCCCCAAAGGCCCACTACCACAATCCATCTCTGTAACAATCTCTGCGCACCAGACAGTGAGACACTGCTTCTTTTTTGTTTTTTTTATTTTGAACCAGGCTGATGGCTGAAACCAGGTCCTTTTGCTGTGCAGGAGTGGATCCACTGAACTTGTTAAATAGCCTCTGAGTTTTTCAGCTGAATCATCAACACCTCCCACTTATTGTCTTTAAATAGCACGGAAGCCTCATATGATGCAAGTTTCTCTGGAATTTCCAGGAGGTTTACAGCATGAACTGAGATAACTGGCACTTTCCGACACACAGCCCTAACTGAAGATAAATTAAACTTTGGGCAGTGATGAAACTTAGGAATAAAGGCATTTTGGAGAAATGAATCCATTTTGCAGTTAAATTGAAAGAACCAGGTTGAGGTTTTGATGATAAAATATAACAAGGAACAAATTCCTGAAAAATGTCAGTTCTCCTTCCAGTTGGGGGTGGGACAGCTTTTCTTACCTTCGGTTCTAAGAGGATGGGCTGGACAACTTCATTTAGGGGACAATGGATGGGGGGGGGGGGGGGGGGGGGGGGGGGGGGGGGGGGGGGGGGGGGGGGGGGGGGGGGGGGGGGGGGGGGGGG
>JAOYSI010031817.1:17451-30792 GCA_025775065.1 Hiodon alosoides
AGGGTGCAGCCCAGGGAGATTACAGCTCTCTCAGAAGTTTATTCCCAGGGTGCAGCCCAGGGAGATTACAGCTCTCTTGTTTTTCTCAAGATGAAAATTCCATTCAAAAGCTGACAAAATCTGCTCTAAAACTCTATTATATGAAGTAGTAATTAAATACGATAAATGTGTCAATTCAGATCAGAGGAAATCAATAAATATTTTGATGACTTCTTGGATGACTTCTAAGCTTATCAAGTGCAACCTCTTAATTTCGGTGAACATATACTTCATACATATTATCTAACCGGCCCCATATGCCATACAACCCATACAGTAGATTTCCTTTAAAAAAAAGCTCAACGGTCCTGTTTTTCACAGCACAGATGGCTGTTTACAGATTCTTGCTCAGTACATGAGAGCCACTGAAGCCCGATTTGGCAGCTGTCTGTGAGCGTGCGTCACTCTGGAAAACGCAACAGGAATCCACATCCCTGGGAAAAGCAATGTGCCGTTTTAGGACTCCCGGGTCACACGGGCACACCAGCGTCCTGCCAATGTCCTCACCCTGGCTTTTTCATTGCGCTGCTTTACCAAAACCGAAAATTTCATTGCTACCTGGTGGCAAGGCCGTGTTTGTACACCAGAGGACCAGTTTGGTTCTTTACAGTTACCAGTTCTGCTGAGAAAGAGGGTAAAAAAGGCAATGTGTACTGCTATCTGCCTATGCAATTGGATCAACGCATAAATGTGTTTTTTTTTAGTCTAGGTTCAATTTAGCATTGGGCATTATTATTTAGCCTGCCTGCATTATGATCCATCAACATCTAGGGGACAATGTGATGCCTGAAGATATCGCATGCCAGGAAAAATGGCAATTTTCACCGCAAGCTTGTTTTAGAGCGGTCCCCTCTCCTCCAAAATATCTACACTTTTTTGACCATTGTTAAGTTTGCCATTATTTTATCCCAGATTAACTCATAAGGATGTTCCAGACAGTAATCTCACTCAATCTCGATGCGTAATCTCAACCTCACTGTCATCAGATGGATACCGGCTTTAAAAGATATGCGGTGGTTTTGTTAAAGGGCATTGGGTTGGCTTTAAGGTAAACGCTGTCATGCTGTCGTAAATCCTTCTGTACAAAATGAATAATTAAAAGTTTTCAAGGTTCTGCTGATGATCATCATTACGGAGCAAAACACCAGTGGCTGCCCATTCCTGCCAGAATCTTATAAATCAGGAAGTGCCCAATTGGTCTTAAAGGATCCATCTCCTCTATCTTTTGGCCTAGTTTCTTCCCCTTCCTCCTCGTTCTGTGGCTTAATTCCAGGGTAGTGTCTGAAAAAAAACGGGCAGATTTTGTCATAGATGTTGGCTTTAGGAAGCATTTTCTCTGGGCATTGCCAGTGCCGCAACATTAAGGGGGCTTTTTGTTCACTCTGTGAAAAATTGGGTAGGGAACCAAGCTGATGAGATCTCCTCTCAGCTCCCGACACCAGCTGTGTACATGAACCAGAAATACTCGCCAGGGGACCAATCCTTTCACACAACCCCCCCCCTGAAACGGCGCAGAGGCCAAGGGGAAGCATGGACCCAGCCTGGCTAACGAGCGTCTTCAATCAACAATGCGTTAATTAGCAACAACCTGGAACAGGTTGAAGGTGGCATTAGAGTAGAACTGCAGAGCTCTTTGTCACACGATGAGGCCCCAAATTTGATCTCTCAAGCTGACCTGTGATAGCTGCCAAACGCCGGTGTGAGGGTTGTCTGTGAATGGGGATATGGACGGGGAGTCCGAGCAGGCAACCTTCAACAGGCAACCCAGAACCAATACATTTCAGAGAAGTAAACATCTCATAAGTTATCTTTCAGGGTCTTTCCCTACGGTTTTTTAAAAACGAATATGTGTATGAAAACAGACAGGTAGGGCCTTGATGTGTATTGCTTGCAATGTAATCTACATGTAGAGGCACTTATTTCCTCCGAGCAGAGAGACAAGTCTATTTCACTTGTCTTCCAGGCTTCTGCGGTCGATAATTTTTTCTGCTTTCTAAATCACATCAAAGCTAACAGGTCAAAAATGAAGATAGATGATGGGGCTGGGAAATGTTTTGCAGATTTATTTCATAACATTTTTGAAGGATATTGAAGGACAAACAATAAACAATTTAACAATAATGACTTAGACAATGCCAAATTTTTGGGTGTTCATTCTTATTGTGGTGGGGGCAGTGTAGCAATGTACATTTTAAAATGAGTTTTTCTGAGTATAAGAATAATTAAGCATTTATTTATTGTTAATATCATTGTATCATGTACATATCCACCGTGATAAGTTCAACGCTTGGCGTTTCGTTACTAACACTCCTTTCCTCTCATTTCAGAAAACTGGCCATTCCAGCCGAACGTTTGGGCGGTTCACCCATGGTGTGTTTGGGTTTATAGAAAACAGGTTATTAGAAAAGAGATACTGATGTATTTGTGTCAACCAATGGAGGTTTTGGCCTTCTCCCAAGTTTAAGGACGCCCCGCTTGTAGCACTGTTCATGTAATAACCTCTGTCATGAACAGCACCGTGCGTAGTGAGATCAAATCTGGGCAGTGCGTTTTCAAAATTCTGCATATAATGCAAACTCTACTCGGTATGTCGCCATGGCAAAACTGTGACGTAGTCCGTTGTCCAGGCTTCCTCCTGCAAGCCCCTCCCCAAACCTTTCATTCAGCAGGCTCCCTCAGGACAGAAACCATGTGACGCATGAGTCATGATTGGTGGGCCTGCAAGCCCCTCCCCAAACCTGCTCCCTGTGGGGTGCTGTCATTCAGCAGGGTCCCTCAGGACAGAAACCATGTGACGCATGAGTCATGATTGGTGGGCCTGCTAAGCACCCCCCTTTGGTGAAATTACAACATACAATGTGGGCCACCCACAGGGAGCAGTCCCAGCCTGACTCCCACCCTGACTCCCAGCCTGACTCCCAGCCTGACTCCCACCCTGACTCCCAGCCTGGCATTTCGCCTGCTGACCCAAATGTCTAGCTCTCTCTCTCTGAGGCCTTTCCAAAAAAGACAGAAATCCCTGTGGTAGTAGTTGTAATGGCTTGACTAACACGACAAGATGCAAAAGTATTTACTTTAAAAATCAATACAGATGAAGCGAAGTACAGCAATTCTGTGGTGAAGGCTTTTGACCATGGTCACCGGCTGTCACCAGGGCAACCTGAAACTTAACGATAGCCAAATTCTCTGTTTGCTCCTGCTTTGATGTTTAACTTCATGTATGTGTGTTTCTTTTCCTTTATATTTCAATAAATATATATATAGTCTTTTTTTTTTTTAAATATACGAAGTGTCTTTTAATGTATTTATGTTGATAGCTATGGTCCCATGTTAGTGTTTCTGTCCTGTTTACAGGCATAAAGATTTCTGCTGTTCTTTAAACTATGTGATTGTCATCATTAACTGGCAGTGCTTTGGTTTATGTGTGTAAAAATAATACACAATCAAAAGTAAATTATGTATATTCTGACTATAGATGACCAACACATTTTATGTGTCATTTTAAAAGGCAACAATGATTGACCTTATCGGTTTATTATTGCCACTAGGATAGTTTCATAATAAATTTGTTTTTATTCATAAAAAATAACTGTACTATCACACAGTATCACATAAAATCAAAAGCCCAATATACACATAAGCCTGATTTTACGAAGTAATGTTTGTGGTTGTACACGCCTGTTTAGTAAACATGACATTTTTGATTATGAAATATGCATATATCCTTTATCGAATGTGTTTTCACTTGACATCAGTTGCATACCTGAGTCAAACTGTACTTCCTGTCCGACTAATTCATGACCTTATTGCTGATTTGAATGGACAGTGAGCAAATATTCTGAAACGACATCTTAAAAAGTAATTCTTGCATTTTGAACTTACACCTAAACTGTGAACTTGCTCAATTCCAGCAGAGCCCACAATCATTTTAATAATCTAATTATTTCCCGAATTTAACTAATTTAATTAATGCCGTTGATGACTATTTGAACAGTGGGAGGTCCTTCATGTACAGGGTCGAGAACGACACTAATTTATTTGTGTCTCCAAATGATCAAGGCACGATAGATCGTTTCTGAGAACGACCAAGACTAGAAAAAAAACTTTCAGTCGTTCATGATAAATGTTCAAAATATTCTCATCATATTTAACTCAGTGTTGTGCATCATATGACTTGTGGGCCCTGTCCAACTTCATTAAGTTTTGGGGCCCGACAAATGACACCGCAGGATTTTGCATATACCCTGATTACCTCTTTAATAAGTATATAATATTGTTGTAGAACAAAGCATTTTTTCTCTGCCTGGACCAAGACAGGTGTTCTACAACAATTTAGTTTAAATCTGATTCAATGTAAGCTTTCCAGACTTCAACTTCGAGCGTTCAGTTGGGTGTTGCTGTATATACCCCAACTTAAAAAAAAATAAATGTTTCCCATATTTTTCTGTACTAAAACAAAGAAAACAAATGACGTTTTAACTTCATGTAAATGTCTGTCTGGATTTTGTTCTTTTGCTTTTGTAACGATCAGACCAGCTTATCTGAATGCTACTGTTCATGAAATACAGTGTAATTTTTCTTTTGCATGTAAAATAGACATGATGTAATTAGTATTGTCTCCTAAAACGCAGAATAATGAATACATGGGAAATAGCATGCTATAATGATACTATAGAGATGAGTCCCATCTGCCGACAGCTAACACAAGTTAAACCATCAGCACTACTGCAACCAAACAAACACAAAGACCAGATGATAATGAAATTATGCGCACTGTCAGACGGACCTGTCAGGTCAGCAGTTTTGTGACTACGACTGGGGTGTGCAACTGATGAGAGAGGGGTATGATTGGTTTCTATAGTAACAGTGTTCTCCTGTCTGCTTATTCTTGCTGCCACAACGGAAGCGAAGTTTTCCGCTCATGCAGGAAGCAAAGTTATGGTAACAGACCTTCTTTGTTGTCTGATTTTACTCCTTTGATCACTCTCTCCTCTCCCTTAAATCTGTTTTCCTCTCAGAACATCTTTGTCGTTGGTATTTCTGATTAGTTGCCTCTGGATAGCTGTCCTCATGCATACTGGCTATGGAAAGCATGTGAACCAATCGGTCTTATTTCTCATCCTCTCCTTTCTAAAGCCGATTTTACTATGCCGCCTGTCTTGAAGTTTCATCTGAAAATTAAATTTCACTATATCACCCATTATGCCTTCAGAATGATAAGACCATTAAACTACCTTTCTAATTCACAGTTCCAATAAATCTATTCATTGCGCAAAAGTTTCAAATTATTACTATAATTATTTGCTAGTTATAGTACAAGGTGCATTAATGATCCCATCAATCAAATTGCAGAGTCTCTGGCTCAAATTGTCTGCGGCCCTCTCTATTCTCTACTTGCTTTGGCTGTGAAGTATTTTATGTCAATCTCCGACAGGATTAATCCAAACATCACCGCCTCTTCCTTTCCCCAGACTCAGAGACAACAGAAGATGAGACTGCGGAGCCCCAGGTACCCATGGAAACCAAAGATGGGCCCAGAGGTCCAAAGGGCCAGGCTGTCTGCGGAGTGCCTCCAGGTAATTGTATATTTTTCTAGCAGCACCCAGGGGTCAGTGGTGGCAGCTGTTGTGGACCACGGACTTGTCCTTTTTCTGTTAAGCATGTATGTCCTTGTTTAACATGCCTATTCTGGGATGAAAGCTCTGTGTCCAAGAAAAATAAATCAGTGTGGGTCATGTTGTTGAAAAGCTGCTCAATGTTTATAGGTACAGAGACATTCATGTGTAATAACAACAGGGTTTTATTGCACGTTTCGATGCCATTTCTGAAACCTCATATATCATGCTATTTTTGCACAGATCGGAGGCGGTTATTTTCTTTGATGTATTCTGGGCAACAGCCTTTAACTATGTCCTGGTTTTCTTTGCAATGACTACTTTTAGATGATGACACAACTGTAGGATTCAGCTGACCGACTGATCTTTCACCGTAGTTCCAGGTGTTTACATATCTTTGCTGAGTCACAGCACCGACACAGAGATGAGCCTAGGGCAGCAAGTGAATAATGCTGTCTCCTCGCTTGGCTGCTAACACCAGGCCAAACGGCCGTGAGCATTTCAGGAGTTGATAGGTGCTTTGTGTGCAGAGCGAGGCAACATGAACAAAAGCTGTACTGAGAAGCTTGCATCGGATGACCAGGGGAAAAAAGCTTTGCAGGTCGACAAGCCCCAGAGAACTGAACTGATCTCTCATTGGCTCCTCCAGTTTAAGGTTCTTATCTTTGAAAGGATGGGATGGGATCTGAAGATTAAAGTCCTACGAACATTTAACAGAGAACATGCAACTTGTGTTTAGAGTGCAATATTAAAATTGCTAAATTTTAAATGGTTAAACCAAAAAATTTGGCACTAAAGTTATCAAATAACTTAACTTTCCATAAAACTGACATATTTGGTTACCGTCCTTTTCTCTGTGATATCGGAGAGGATATCATCAGCTCCTCTCCGTCTAGTAGACATCAATGCACAGAAATTTCATCTGATGTACAAGTGCTGATTGAGTACCTATGGGCTCGTCAATGTTCAAACCCTTTCTCATCTTTGGAACTTAAATCATTGCAAGGCTTGATAAAATAGGGCCACCACATTAGTGATTCAGCAGCTGTGGAGGACCATTCTGAATGAGCAATTAGCTTTATAAATCCAGATATCATTTGAAACTTGAATGTTTATCCTTTTGCTAAGGAAGTTCTCAAACTAAACGTTTTGACTTTCCAATACGTGAATTTTTTTGTGTAGGAACAAATGTTTCTTTATAATGGCAATGCTGAAGGTTGAATTAGTGACATCTGTGTTGGGGTTTAACTACAAAGGAACCACAGAATTAAAAATAATTCAGAAGAATGCAAATGCTTTTCCACAGGGATATCACTGCTCTAAGTCTTTGTCTGTGTTTCAGCATATCACATATCTTTATAGACTCCAGTAAAAAAAGCCCTTTTGTAGACACGGAATGCATTAATGCTACAAGTTGTTTTTTTCATTTGATTTCCTCCCATTAGCTAGTTCATAAAAGCACCTTTGAAGCAATTCAATGCCCTTTACATCTTGTCTGCTCTTTTAATCAGTCCAAGGGTAAATTTAAAGGTGTTTTTTTTTTCAAACCCGCTCAAACCGTAACCAAACCCACGCAACCAATAATATGCCATTTTTCCGTAGCTGTTGGCTATTAAACTAAAAGCAAAAGCATGATGATCAGCTCGTTAATATATTTAATTTGAATTTGTGTCGTAGCTTATTTTGAAAAGATGTGATATTAGGTTTTATTAGCCTAGACTAAATTAATCCAGTCCTTAACACATAAGCAAATACACAAAAAACTTTATTTTAGCGACTTGTAAAAGAACGCATTGAGATACCTCCCTTTGTCTAATGCAGGTTGTTGTTCAGAAACAAGACGTCATTAGGACTAACTGTTTGTTTGTTTGTTTGTTTTAACTGGGTTTTGCAAGCAACAAATACATTTCTGTGGTTAGATTTATCACAGAGGATCAATCCAAACTGATTTCCAAACATCTGAATTAGGCCTACCTATTGAATTAAATTTGTCTGTTTTATAGTCTACACACTTTTTCTCCATTAATTTATAGCTCTCTTTCTTCTGGGGACTTGGGCTGGGACCTCAAGAACATCTTGTATGAAATGTCGATCTTAATGTGGTAGCATATAAAAGATTAAGACTGATTAAGTATATATATTTTATATATATATTTTCAAACAATTTTTCAAGTTTCAGCCAAGACTGACCTTTTTATATAGCTGAAAGGAAATAATCTACTGTTTTTGTGTACTAAAAGCAAGGTCCTTAACAAAAAGCCTTTCTATTTCATATTATTCGAAAACGGGTATTTATTAAACCAGGTATGGACATATTCACACGTGTAACTTTTCCATCTGGAGTGTCATACAGATGTGGCTAAAGGCACATGTACCATGTACATGTGTATGTAAAGAAACATCTTCTCACCCTGCAGGTGATGGGGACAGGATCACAGACATCACCCCAGATACAAAGGGTGGCAGAGGGTTACGGATGGACAGGTGGACTGCCAGCCAGAACACAGTGGTAGAGAAGGAGGTGCTGGCCTTGGGTTCAAAAGCCCCCGGCCCGCAGGACTTCACCAAGCCCACCAGGCAAGCTAACGGCCGGGTGCCAGTGGGCACCCACATCAGGCACCTAGGCGTCGAGCCTCTGATTCGAGCATCCCGTGCTAACCTGTCCCGGCCAGTGTGGGGGTCTGAGGAAAGTGTGTCCATAGCTAGTGATCACTACGGTAGCACATTCAGTCTCTATAGAGGAAGGACTTTTTCTGTACCTCTGTAAGTGAACATCTCAAAGAACAACAGGTCGCAAACACCAACGGCAGGTCAATAAAACAAGCAAAAAACCACACCACAAACTCATCAATGTGCTATAGTAGACCCTGGCCACAACATACTCCTTCTACTCCTGCTCCCAAGCTTTTTCTTTCTGGATAGGAAGTGGTAACAAAAAAGAAAAAGTCAGAGCAGCTCAAGGGTGACATAATATTGCTAGGAAACTGAAAAGGTAATACAGGTGGTACTTTCACCACAACACACAACAAGCGAGCGTCGGAAGACCTTGCTGCCTCGCAGGCCTCAACAAGCAATAAGTCTAATTCCCTTTCAATGACAGTTATTTATTCAGTGTAGACATAATTCTTACATGCATTGAATAGGCAGTTGAAGCAGTTTAGCGAGGTGAAAAAAGTTTTCGCTTTGCCACTCCACTTTTCATTTTTAGCACCTACATTCACAGCGTGCATACAAAATGTGTATGCATAGATTATTATTTTTTTTAATTAGAGAGATCAAAATCAGTTACGATTTTCAAAAATGTCAAGTAATAGGGTATATTTTTTATGATTATTCAGTGTTATGCAGTCGGAAGGGGGCTCTGTGTCGGTGCTTTTTTCGTGCCATTCATTTGTGCCCAAGCTGAGTGTCTCAGTTCATTCTCCCAAATGGCTCTGATGTTAGAGCCAGGGTCTACTGTAGATATCTGCACAATATTTTATCAAAGGCCCTATACCCAATTTTAGACTTTAAAATTTGATTCCAATAAGAACAGGCAACTGTTTTGGAGTACAAACTTCTAAAAAATCTCTTCTATAATAAAAGTAGCAAGACATTTCTTAAACATTTCTTTAGCTCCATTTTGATATTGTGCCACAATTCTGCAATGCTATTTCACTCATTTTTGTTTTTTGTTTCATATGCCAATATAATTTTTATTTTTTTTTGTGCCAATGACAGACGCTATGATATCAGTCAGAGGTGGGAATGTATTGGACCAGTAGGTTGTGCGTTCTGAGTTGAATTACAGTGCATACATTGCATTAGATTACGATGTCCGCTAAGCAACTGTATAATGTAATAAAATACTTTGATAATATGCAGGCACAGTGATTGATGATATTATACATGGCAGTTATTCTGTAAAGAAATTAAAACAAGGTAACTATTTCCTCTCTTCTCTTCTCATCAATATTGCTATCGCTATAAATCAGGAACTGACAGGAAATTTCATTTAAAAAATATAGCGCAACACTCCACAAAACTCTCTAAAACTGCTGCGTTTAGTTTTAAAACGTTTCCGATCTTTTTATCTCGTGCTTCATTTCAGTTCATACTTTCCTTTGACCCCCTCTCTTCACTGACCATTTAAAGAATTCTTTCAGTTCTGACTCACACAACAAAAAAAATGCAAAATCAAACAGAATTGAGTCTGGCTGCGACACTGGGCGTGGTTAGAACCCTGATTACGAAGACGCACTTTGTCTTCGGTGACCCCCGTTATACAGCTGAATTTTTCGCTTCTCAGGGGAACCATTCAGGAAACACGTTTGCATTTTTTCTGTCTGTGTGTGTGAGGAGTCGTAGAAGCCTTTGTTTTCCACCTGTGGTGCGTGCCTTTGTTTTCCACCTGTGGAGCGTGCCTTTGTTTTCCACCTGTTGTGCGTGCCTTTGTTTTCCACCTGTGGTGCGTGCCTTTGTTTTCCACCTGTGGAGCGTGCCTTTGTTTTCCACCTGTGGTGCGTGCCTTTGTTTTCCACCTGTGGTGCGTGCCTTAACACAGACAACATTGTCAGCATGCCCAGCCAAAATCTGCTTGCATTCCCTTTTATCAAGAAAGAGATTATTAAATGTGTCAACACCCCAACAGCTTCTTACTCAGATACATCATATGCATTGTGTCAGCTCATATCAGCTCATATATATATATATATATATATATATATATATATATATATACATATATAATGAATCAATTATTACATTTTCTAATGTTATCTAGAGCTGATAAATATATTGGAATATTAAAACCATGCACAAAATGTTTTAAATTATATAAATCTGTGCCAGTAGATTTAATGTAAATTATGCATACAAGTTACATAAAATGGTCATTCAAAGTCCAATAGGAGTAGATGCAAATGAAATCTCAGGAAATGAAACCATGATTTCAGAAATAGGGACGCAACCTAGAAATAGAACCAACCAAGTTTAATCTCTGTCTGTCACCTGCAGCTGTGAAGAATGTTCTTATGCTATTTAAATGAGTAATAGCAGTGGAGAATCATAGTTCACGGAATCATTCACTTTAGCAACAGCATCACAGGGACTCCATTTAAGTTAAGCAGGAGCTTATCACACAACATGTTTAGTACGATTTCAAAAGCCTGCCTATGTTGGTCCGCACCTCCACATTTACCGCTGAAACAGACATGGTTATGTTACTCCTGCATGGTCATTTTCTTTTGCATGCTTTGAGCATTCCTTTTGTGCTGGTCATGCAGTAATACACTGGATATAGGACACAAGTGTAAGTCCAAAAACACCTGCTGACTAGGAAGGAACAGTATGGTAGCTGTTTTTATTTTATTTATAAAGAAGAACCTGTAGACTACGGTTGAGTTTGCCCTGTATTAGTAGCAGGGGTTGCAATTTACTATACATCTATCCTTCCTAGTTAAGGCAAAACAACTTTTGACTTATTCTTGTAGATATCTGGTAGTAGCTAACGGTCTAGTCCAGTTATGTTGGAAGGAATAGGCTAATAGGGTCAGCATTATATGATCCGGCTCACCAGAATCCTCTTAAACTGAAACACTGATATTTTCAGCCACAAACAAACACACATAAACACACACGCGTAGATACTGTTTAAACTGTAGTTGTGTTTCACGCACTTCCCCACAGTGCCATTCCTTGATGTGCGTTACTATTTACACCTTTGGACTGGTGCCGCATTTTACAGACATGTTTTTGATCTAGTCTTAGGCCGGTACTCCAAAACCAAAAGCAGTATTATTTTCCAAATATTAAGCCAAGTGTAGTCTCTCTTCCCTTTCCAACCTGGATTTTTAAAAAACGTCCGCTATCCCACATCCAAATAATTAATCCACATTCTTTACACTTCATTGTTTAAGGCCACACATACTTAGACAGAGAGGCGTTCACATTGAAAGCCTTCCTCTTTCTCAGCCCCAAACCACAAAATCCCTCTCTGGTTTCCTGTCCTCTTTCAAACTACTGGGCTCCTCCCTATCCTCAGCCTTTACTCTAACAGAACATTTACCTTAATCACCTTCTTTCAGGAGCCAGTCTGAAGACGTTTTGAGAGAAGCTCTCCCCCAAGTTCTCCCAAACCCCTCTCCTAAAATTAGCCAAGTTTCCATCATCTCTCCCATTCCCAGCCGCTCTGGGTCAGCCCCTACCACACCCCTCACCCCTCGCAAGAAAGTGGTCGTCCCAACCCACTACCAAGATACAGTCTCAGGAGAATTTGAGGAGAAGATCAAGCAGCCTAAATCCTCAGGCAGGTCTCAGAGTAGCACCCAGGACTCACGTCCTCAGACCCCCATCAGTGAAGGTTCCCGGAAGGACCGTCAATCGCCAATACCAACTCGCAGCAGCGCTAAGATACTCGAGAAAGTGCGAGCCTTCGAGGAAAGGCGGAGAAGTTTTGACCATCCTGAGGGATCCATCTCTGGACGCTCCTGGGCTGGATTCAATCGAGCTTCGTCCATTGACTCTGACGACGGAGGGAGTTGTTTAGGGTTCTCAAGGGAGAGCTCCAAAGAGGATCTGCGAGATGTGCTGAAGGCAGACGCCGACCAAAGAAGATCTAGGTTCAAGCAGAGGGCTGCCTCCCTGGAAGACAGACCCAGTTATTCCCAAAAAGTTCAGGACATTGAGAACAAGTTCACCGAGGAGCTTCAGCGAATTAAAAAGTTAGTGGGAAAGTCCCATCTGAGAAAGTCCTTCTCCACAGAGCAGCTCTCCCACAGAGGCAGGCAACCCTTACGGAAGCTGGAGCCTATTCCCCCTCAGGTCATCCGGAAACTACAAGACAGGGAGCACGTACAACGGAAAGAAGAGCAGGAAGAGAGAGAACAACCAAAAGAGCAAACGTCCCAGAAATTAACGGACATACAGATAGAGCAACCACATAAGGAACCACCTCAGTTGCAACAGGTAAATACCAAGAAACCCTCTGTGAGCAGTGTGACAGTCAGTAGACTAGGGGAGGAAACTATCACCCCAGAAGCTATGACAGTCCCTGAGTTAACCAGGCAGCGGTCACCAAGGCAATCCCGGAAAAGCAGCCCAACAAATGTGACTCCTCAGACACAGACAGAGGCTCCGCGAATAGCCGAAAATCAGTCATCTTCTTATCATCCTCCAAGAGAAGAGTGGCTACCCAACAGGGATGAGCTGTTGATGGAAAAGGTAGACCAGAGATATGCAAGCCCACTGGAGCCGAGAGAATTCTCCAATGTCCAAGAACCACCAAGGCCCCCAAGGCCCCCAAGCTCTCCCTCCCCAATTCCCAGCCCCGTTTTAGAGGAGAAGCAGAGGGAGACAGAAGTTACCCCTGTATTTCCAGCACCTAACCTTGCCATTCCCACAATCATTGTGGAAGAACCAATCAGAGAGAACGTTCCAACGCTGGGTGACAGGACGGAAACATCCACCAATGAGAAGGAGCGGAGGACTC
This sequence comes from Hiodon alosoides, assembly GCA_025775065.1. Classification (NCBI taxonomy): domain Eukaryota; kingdom Metazoa; phylum Chordata; class Actinopteri; order Hiodontiformes; family Hiodontidae; genus Hiodon; species Hiodon alosoides. The sequence goes on from JAOYSI010031817.1 coordinate 30,574, forward strand.
ATAGGACCAGAGGGAAGGCTCATCGCACACGACCCATGTCTCCTGAGATGGGTAAGGATTTACAATATGTTAAACTACAAAATTTCAGACAATAGACATCTTCGAGGTACATCCAAGAGGTACGTATCTGAGCTAGAACATAGCATGACAAATTCAAATTAAATGAGCTTTCACCAAGTTCACCAACTTCTTACCATTACGTGTAACATGACAGTTTTT